>LS051026.1:0-11669 GCA_900241095.1 Acartia tonsa | reverse complement strand
AGATAGATAGATAGATAGATAGATAGATAGATAGATATATAGATAGATAGATAGATAGATATATAGATAGATAGATATATAGATAGATAGATAGATAGATAGTTCTATCCTTATTTAGATCATTGACAGTCTGTTAGAGTGTCTCGAAGGATCTATGTAAACTCTGAACCGATACTGTTCTCCTTTACAGTGTATCTTCTCATAGACCCTGGGAAGGGTTATAACCTTTTTTGGGGTGGTTATAAAGATCCTCCAAAGAGAAATAAAAATGTCACCTCAAAATTTGTGAAAATTTTTCTTTTTATAACTAAAATTAAAAAGCCTCAAATAAAGTAATAAACCCGAAAAAGGATATTGAAAATAAGTAAATAATAATCATAAAATCAATAAAGTTTTTGTTTATTGTTTACAACTAATACATTTTTCGATTATTAGTTCATAATAAAAACAAACAAAAATAAAATATTTGATTTACTGTACAAATTAAATGAAGCTTAATTTGTTACTTTATAATTAAGGTATGTTCGTATGCTTTAGTCGTAGTTTCATAATTATTTTATTTAAATCCATAAAGTAGATATATATGATATTATAGTAAAACACTAGAGAGAGAAAGGTTAAACAACTGTATCTCCTCATCGCAACCTTCTGGCGCAACCTTCCTATTGGGTCATTAAAAATCAACCAATGGTGTCGGTTATTTTAACACAGCCAAGTAGCAGACAATAATTTAGAAGCAGATGAAATAGGTTTTTGAAAAATGAAGGGAGGTAGTTGTCTGTATATACATCTATACTATAGATCTATTTATATGATAACAGTAATGACATTTCATAAAAACGGTATGATGCAGGGACGGAGGGGTCATTGGACTGTTAATCACACTAGTCCCCAAAGTTTAATTATAATGTTTTCTTGTTCATTGGCTATAAAACTTTGAGGACTTTTAATAAATTTCATTAGGTTGGTTCTTTAAATTAAGTGTCTAAATGTTTCAACCACTAATTGTAATCTACAAAAGATGTACTTTCGTGAAAAATTGTCTGTAATACGACACTATACATGATTTTTTGTATGGCTGAGAATCGGTTCTAATCCAGCGGATATTTATCGGTTTCGAAGCCATACTGGAAATAAGTTTACAATGACCTCTTTAAATGGCCAGGGATCTAAAGGGCTAAGACAAAGGCCGATAAATTGATGTACATCCCCAATGATGATACACAAAATTAACCCCTTCTGTAGATTAAAATTGTTGGTTGAATCATTTGAATACTCAACTTAATGAGTCAACCAATCAAATTTTACTAAAGTCCCCAAAGTTGTTAGGTCAACGAAAGGAAGAACCTAATTATAAAACTTTGGGGACCAGTGTAATAAATAGCCCACTGTCCCCTTCCTCTCTCTCTGCTAAATGGCATGTTATGCCTTCATTAATATACAATATACATGCATGCAATTATTAACTAATATTTTATAACAGGGATCTTAAGGGATAAGACAATGTATGATAAATTGTTGTATATCCCAAATTATGATACATAAATTTCCCCTTTTTGTTGTTTTAAATTAGTGGTTGAAAAGTTTGGACACTGCTAGTATTAATAAACCAATCAATATATTATATTTAAAACTTTGGGTACCAGTACAATTTACAGTCCAATGTCTCCTTCCTCCATGGGGGTTAAATAATAATATTAAATGGCTTTCCAATTTATTTTATGCATAATTAAGTTGTTATAAATATGAAGCGTATTCAAGGGGGAGGCTAATAATAATAAAGTAACAGGATGTCTACTTGTCTGTCTGTGTGTACAGAAGGATCTGGATAACCGCTGGGACTTTTTTTTCTTTTTAAGACTATAATGTGTATGATCGACATCCCTACACCCATCACTCAAGTGCACCTAGAGGACACTAATTCCTATTCATAATATATCATAAGCGAAGCATATCTATAATCAAAGCCGTTAAAATGAAAGTATATATGTACTTAAACAGTATTTTTGTATATAAAAAATTTGGAACAAATCTACTTATAGTTTTGCTCATTCAGTTCTGACACTCTACAAGTTTATTCCACCGTTTTAGAGCTCTATGAATGTTATCATCCTTGTTTACATTTAAGAAATATATTTTGTTTCATGTGAAAAATATTTCAACTAATGCATCAAAAGGGTGAAGGTTACTATGATGTATTAAACAGTAAAATTTTGGTTATGGTTTATTGGTTTTACTTTTTGTACAGTGTTCAAATACAATTTATTACAAGGGTAAAGGACATTATATTGTATTCAACAGTACAATTAAAGTTATGGTTATATTGGTCACACTTTTTGTACAGTGTACAAATACAATTTATTAAAATTGTAAAGTTTATTATATTGTATTAAACAGTAAAAATTTAGGCTATGGTTTATTGGTTTTACTTTTTGTACAGTGTACAGATACAATTTATTACAAAGGTAAAGGACATTATATTGCATTCAACAGTACAATTAAAGTTATGAGTATATGGTTTTACTTTTTGTACAGTGTACAAATACAATTTATTAAAAGGGTGAAGTTTTTTTTATATCGTATTAAGCAGTAAAATTAAGGCTATGGGTATTTAGTTTTACTTTTTGTACTGTATTATACACTTACACTTTATCAGAAGGATGAAGTTTTTATATTGTATTATACAGTAAAATTTAGGTTATTGGTAAATGGCTTCACTTTTTGTACTGTATTATACAATACAATTTATTAAAAGGTTATATTTTATTATATTGTATTAAACAGTAAAATTTAGGTTACAGGTAATTGGTTTAAATTTTATTTACTGTTCAATTTTAAAATTTTCTCCTGGAAGGGTGGCGGTACCCTCCCCCAAACATGCGAACATCCTGTTACTTTATTTTAAGGTTAATGTTGTCTATTTATGAGCTAGTTCAAAGTCTTAATTTAAATACTGTGATTTGATATTTTGTTCAGTATAAAGACACAAAACCATTTACTGTTCACTAAATGTAAGTTACCAAATTAGTTTATAAAGTACTAGCGGCTACGCCCCTAGAGGCCTCTAGTGGCATTTAATTGTTTTTTATTTTATTTTAAATATCTAATTTAAGAAATAACTTGTCTATTTTATCAGCTGTTAAATTCATGCTTCTAAGCATCGCGACTACGCTAGCGAGACTACGCTAGCGACACTATGCGGCGGAAATATTTAAACTTTATTAAATTTTATTGTGATTTCTCTTGGGAGGGTGGTGATACCCTCCCCCAAAATAGTTAAAAACCTTCCCTGGACATATGAGAATCTACCCTGTTAAGGAGAACCCAATCGGTTCAGCGGTTAGCGAGATCCTTCGGTACAGACAAAAAGACATACAGATACACATAGACATCCTGTTACTTTAGTATAAGGATTAGGCTAGTCTAAATATAGCGTTTAGACCAGTTCAGATTCTTAATTTGAACACTGTCTTTTAATCTTCTGTACAGTACAAAAACATGAAACTATTTACTGTTCACCAAACGTAGGTTACCAAAATAGTTTTATAAAGAGGTTCCTTCTTTAAAAGTATTCTTTCAAAATATTTTATGTGTAAAGCTACCAAACCATTTTGGGTATTCATAATCATATCCAGGAAGTAGGGACAATGGACTGTTTATTACACTAGTCCCTAAAGTTTTATAATATTGTTTTCTTATTCATTGGCTTATAAACTTTGAGGACGTAGTAGAGTTTTGAGTGGTTGGCTCATTAGGTTGAAAGTTCAAACGTTTCAACCACTATTTTAAATCTAATGAGGGGGGAGTACATTAATTTATTGGCCATTGTCTTATCCCTTTAGATCCCTGATCTATCAGTCTGTATGTCTATGCAAATTAAATAGTAAAAAATATGCTGTTTAACAGTTTACTATATTTGCATTCTTATAAATGCTAGTGGCTGCACCCTTAGCATCGAGGGGCACTGCATTCGAAGGTAGATAAAGTTTAAATTAATATTGCCTTAAACCTAAATGAAGCTTCTCTAAAAGGGTGAACTCAATCGGTTCAGTGGTTACCAAGATCGTAACGAACAATTCTAATCCTTTCTACTTTATAAAAAAAAGGATAATTTGTTTAAAAACTGGCAATTTTGTATTAATAGCATGCTTTATAACAATCTTTAAAAACAATTTTACTTTCTCAAATATAACCAGGGATGGAGGGGACATTGGGCTGTTTATTACTCTAGTCCCCAAAGTTTTATACTTATGTTTTCTTATCGTTGGCTTAACAACTTTTGGGACTTTTGTTCAATATGTTTGGTTGGTTCCTCGAGTTAAATGTATAAACATTTCAACCACTAAATGTAATCTACAAAAGTATGATTTTGTGTATTAAAGTTGGGAATGAACATTAATTTATCGGTCATTGCCTAATTCCTTGCCAGGCAAAAAAATCTCGTCAATTTAGGTCGCTCATTTATTGGTCAGTCCGTTCATCCAGTAGAAGGGGATGGAATGGGGGAATAGTTATTTTAGCCCACTGCTAGTTTCTCTTTAAGATCAAAATAATAATAAATCCATTTTATATTATTTTTAAAATATCTTTTTCAAGCATAAATAACAAAACTAACTTTAAATATTTTTATTTTATATTATAAATAGGTACAATTAAGATTGGGTTTTAACATTGCATTTTAAATATATTATCAAACATAATATTATTTGATATGTTGGCTTAATAATTAGTTAAAACAAAAAAGTCTCATAATTTTTTATGGCTTTTTATATTATAAATTAGTATAATTAACCATTAAGTCTAATACTCAAGGATCTAGGGGATAAGGCAATGGCCGATAAATTTATGCACATCCCCAATGAATATACACATAATTACTACTTCTGTAAATTACAATAAAAGGTTTAAACGTTACAACACTCAATAAATGAACCAACCAATCAAAATCAATGAAATTTCGCAAAGTTGTTAAGCCAACGAATAAGAAAACTTTGGGGACTAATGAAAAAAACATCCCAATGTCCCCTCCCTCCCTCTTAATACTCCATTTAAATAAATAGCTTTCCATTTTTCTTACATTATAATACTGTTTACATTTTATTAGGTTGAGGTTATTTTGAATTAAAACAAGGATGACAACATCTCTAAAAGCAAAGCTCTAAAACGGTAGAGCAAATGAACATTAATACTTGTAGAGTGTTAGAACTGTAGAAGCAGAATTCTAAACATCAGAATATTAATATGATAGTTATATGAAATAAAAATTTTAGGTCAAAAAGGTTAAAATCAACATGTTATAAATGGACGTACGGACATGCTGGTTTCGATTTTAGAGTTTCTACGCATTCTAAATCGTACCTAATTAATACAAGAATCACCATGCCAAGTTTGATGTACACTTTTTTCTTAGTAGATTAAAATTTGTGGTAAAAACGTTTGGACACTTAACTCAATGATCCAATTAATCAAAAGCTGAAAAGCCAATGAATTTGAAAACATTATTATAAAACTTCGGGGACTAGTGAAATAAACAGTCAATTGCCCCTCTCTATCTGCCCATCATTGCATTAAAAGAATATGCATTAATATTAATTTAAAAACATAGTTGCCAAGCCAAAAGTATAAACAATTATACCTTATAATCTTATTAATCTATATATTTTTGTAATAAGGGATTTTAAAATATTTATGTATTATGCAATATATATGTAAAGTATCTTAATCAATCAATAAATTTATCAAACATATTACAATTGATATATCTATAGACCCTATAACCATCATATTTATTAAAACTTTTATCTATTAATCCATCTTTAGATGAATCAATCAATGCATCTATCAATCTATCTATAATATATTTATAAATTTGATTACCTACAAAAAGTAAATTCTAACACCACTCCAACTAGCGGCTAACTTGGAACTAAAAAAGCTGAATAATATCTATCTATCTATCAAGGGAGTTATTTACAAAATCTAGTTCTAACATCACTCTCCCTTGCGGCTAACTTGGAACTAAAATAACTGAATAATATCTATCTATCTATCTAGGGAGTTATCTACAAAATCTAGTTCTAACATCACTCTCCCTTGCGGCTAACTTGGAACTAAAGTAACTGAATAATATCTATCTATCTTCAAAATCTAGTTCTAACATCACTCCAACTAGCGGCTAACTTGGAACTAAAATAACAGAATAATATTTATCTATCTAGGTAGCTATCTATGTTTCTATGTATCTATTCATCTATATATATATCTATCTATCTATCACCTATCTATCTATCTATCTAGGGAGCTATCTACCGAGTCAGGGCTAACCCCACTCCACCTAGCGGCCTATTCTGGAAGTGAAAATGTGGTCAGAGGCCTTCTCAATTCCCCAGCCGTTCAGGTAAAAAAAAATGAACATTATAGAATTTTCTTTGTTTATAGTCCCTTTCATGTCAACGCCTCTTAAGGGGGCTTGGCAAATTTTCACAGTAGCTTTTCCCATATTTCTAGCTCTAACACTGCAGGGCCAAGTGCTTAACCCTGCACTTAACTTAACTTAACCTAACCATCTGCTTAAGAGGTATTGCCACAAAAGGGAATAAACCATTATTTTATAATTTTTAAAGGAACCTCCAAAATATAAAGATGTGTTTAGGTTAGGTTAAGGAAAGTAAAATTCAGTGGTAAAGAGTCTAATTTCGTTAAAGCAATCCACAGGGGCTATTAAAAGAAGGAAGTTGGATAGTATTCTCCAAATTTTTTTATAATTAAATTTTATCCTTATTTCTAATAAAAAGCAATCAGTGGTAAATATAAATATGAGAAGAACCGCAAATATTAGTTAGTGCCTGAAAAATTGCACTATAACATAGAGAAAAATTTTATCTGAAGAATACCTTGCTTGCCTCAAACTTTTTCGCCAGCCAATAAAAGTTTTTGTGTGATTTTATTCTATGTGCTTTCCCTAAAAGTGCCTAGGTGAGCACTGAAATCCCACTCTTAATTTTCAATTTATTTAAAGTAAATGCATGTTTCTGTGCTATAAACCATCCATAATTCATAAAAGTACCCAAAGGGACCCCCTACATAACTGGCTATGAATAAGTTCATTTTCAATAATGATTAAGTTTGAGGCATCATATAGGGTATTCTTGAGATAAAAGTTACCTCTAAGTCATGAATGTAATTATCACAAATGGGCTTTTTTCAAAGAATATATATATTACATAGTCAACGAAACACATAATTTGATACATAAAAAAAACGCTTTTGTAGGTCAAGGAATGAACAAAATACTAATACAATTTTTTAAGGAATTTTTAGGAAAAATACAAGACGTCAGCGCGAAATGCTTGATTTTTAAATGGAAATGTACATTATAAGCAAAGCTTTTCTAAATTAAGGGTATGCCTTATTTAATGAAATATATTAAATACTAGCGGATACACCCCTAGAGGCCTCTAGGGGCACTTGAGGAAAGGTTGGACATTAAATTTTAGTTTCAAAAAAAATTTTCCCTCCTCCCAAATCTTACCGGGATCTATATGAAGCTACTCTGTATAGGAGAACCATAGCAGTTTGTGAAATCCTTCACTACAGACAAAAAAAGCTTACTACTTTATATATAATAGGATTATTTTATTTAATTACTTGCTTATTATGAATGTTCTTATCATTATATTATGTTGGATTGTTACATATTTATTTAGATCATCAAATTTATCATCAAAGTATTCCATTTTCATAATTTTGCATATTTTTATAACCATTAAAAAATAATCATAAAATAGGCAATATATCAAAATATTAATTTATATAAAGTAATTTTGATAAAGTTAAACAGTGGCACCGCCTAGCATTTTATTAGATTTTTAGTTTTTTTCTAGGGGTAATTTCTATTGGGAGCGTGGTGGTAAAGGAGAACCATATCGGTTCAGCAGTTAGCGAGATCCTTTGGTACAAACAGACAGACACACACACTGTGTTACTTTTATATAAGAGAATACTAATTCTTATAGTAGCTAGAAAAAAAGTTATTGTATTTTGTGATCAATCTATTGGTTTATTGTTTACACAGCAGGCTAGAATTTCATATTTGTTGGCATAGCTATGCATTAACATATTCTAGTTAGGTAAATACGTTGATAATTGTATTCTAGAGTGAAAAATACCCGTCAAAGTGCCTTGTGAATACAGAAACTTACATCAATAATAAAGGCGTAGAGGGGTGGCTAGTTTTTCGTGGTTTTGAATTTTATCTATATTATATCATGTTAGGTACAATTACGCAACCCTTCCATTTCTTTAAATGTATAAAATACAGAGAGAGTTGGGACAATGGGCTGTTTATTACACTAGTCCTCAAAGTTTTATAATAATGTTTTTTTTATACATTGGATTATAAACTAGGTTAATTTTTGTTTAGTTGGCTGATTAAGTAGAGTGTTCAAAAGTTTCAACCACTAATTCTAATCTGCAGAAGGGTTAGTTTTGGTTATCAACATTGGGGATGTACACTAATTTATCGGCCATTGTCTTATCCCTTTAGATCCCAAATAAGAGAAGGAAGTTTCAGTGCTCGCTAGTCACTTTAGGGTAAAGCACAAAAAACCTTTTTTTGGCGAATATTAATATAAATTCTTCAGCTTACTTTTAGTAACTTATATATTTACCAAAATGTGTACTTTAATACCGGGAGGGATGGGACATTTGACTGTTTCACTAGTCCCCAAAGTTTAATATTACTTTTGTATTATTATGTGGCTTTACAACTTTTGGGACTTTAATTCATTTTTTATTGGTTAGTTCTTTAAGATGAATGTCCAAACGTTTCAACCTCTAATTGAAGGGGTACATTGTAGAGAAATCGAATTATTATTACTTGGATGTTGCACCAGATTCTCATGTACTCTAATAAAGTGATACTCGCAGCTGGCTGAAATAGCCCATACACATCCTTTTCCCTATTCTACCTCCCCTTCTACTGGATGAACTAACTAACCAATAAATAAGGTTCATATAAGCAATCTAAATTAACGACAAATAAACCCCTGTCAATATATTCACGTATTCTATATCCATTATTAGAGAAATTATATCTACTAAGAGCATAGCCACTCTACAATAGTTTATGTTTGTCTGACCGACTGTATGATTTGTTACGCTTCCCCTATAAGGATGTTGTCATACATTTTAGGATATATATACATGGATGCTTATTTTTGAACATAATAATAATTTTTTTTACGATTTTATCTTTTGAATATTTTTTTGAACAAAATTATTTGCATATAGTTGAAACATAATATCAAAATAACATGGATTTTGCTGATTGATAAATATTGATTAGGTTGATTCTGGTAGCAATCCTAGTGGCTATATTCCTTTGCATTTGGCTTGTTTGACAGGTAGATAGATAGATAGATAGATGGATAGATAGATTGATAGATAGATTCTGGTAGCAATCCTAGGGGCTATATTCCTTTGCATTTGGCTTGTTTAACAGGTTGATAGATAGATAGATAGACAGCTTGATAGATAGATATTTGGATAGATAGATATATGGATAGATAGATTCTGGTAGCAATCCTAGTGGCTATATTCCTTTGCATTCAGCTTGTTTAATAGGTATATAGATAGATAGATAATTGGATGGATAAATAGATCAATGGATAGATATATAGATAGATATGCAGATATATAGATAGATAGATAGATATTTAGATAGACAGATGGATAGATATATAGATTCGAAGAGCTATCCATATTCCTTTGTATTTGGCTTGTTTAACAGGTAGATGGATAGATATTTGGATAGATAGATAGATTAATAGATGGATAGATAGAAAAGTTTCATACTACTGCATTTAGCTTGTTTAATATATATAGAGATAAATAAATATTTGAATACATAGATGATTACATGAATACATGAAGTAAAGGAATGATAGATAAAATAGAGAACCAGATCTAGAATTAGATAATAAATGATATACCAGATATAAAATAAATGGTTAGGTCATATTGTAGTTGTAGGTTTACTATATATGTAGATTTACAGATATTTAAATAATAAATAGATAGATACTGGATATTTATAAGAGAGATTGTCAGATAGACAAATAGATAATGATAGATATAATATAAATGTTTAGATTATATAAGAGTTGTAGGTTTACTATATATATAGATTTACAGATATTTAAAAAATAAAGATTGTCTTATAGACAAATAGATAAACAATATAGATAATGATAGATATAATATAAATGTTTAGGCCATGTTGGATTTGTAGGTTTACTATATATATAGTTATACAGATATTTAAATAATAAATAGATAGATATATGGATATATAAAAGAAAGATTGTCTGATAGACAAATAGATAAACAATATAGATAATGATAGATATAATATAAATGTTTAGGGCATGTTGGAGTTGTAGGTTTACTATATATAAAGATATTTAAATAATAAATAGATAAATACTGGATATATAAAAGAAAGATTTTTTGATAGACAAATAGATAAACAATATATGATATAGATAATGATGGATTGGATATAATATAAATGTTTAGGCCATGTTGGAGTTGTAGGTTTACTACTTTCAAGATCAACAGAATTGTTAAAGGTAAGATTTTCTTTTTTATATTTATTAATAATATTTTTTTTCTAATTATCAAAGAGAATCAAAATATAGTATAGGATATTTTATGATATTCATTCGAAACCGATTAATATCCTATTGATTAGAACCAGTTATCATCCATACAAAAAAAAACTATATCTAGCATTGTATTATATCCAGTTTTCTATGAATAAAAAAAATTTACAATCATAAGATTAAAACCGGTTGTTTATTTTTTTTGTACATTTTATATCCGCGGAAGCTGTTTATAATACAATGCAAAAAATAACTATGCCTTGATGAAAACTATGTACCTTAGACCAAAAATCAAAAGAACACAATTATCAAAAACATAAATTATCTAAATTATAATAAAACTTTCAGGTTACAGATAATGCAGGAAAAACCTGCCTGCATGTGGCAGCTGCCAGTGGACATTATGATATGGTTCAGGTATAGTATTATTATTCAGGGGGAATGTAATTCTGACAAACAATTAAGAGTGAAAATTTCACCTACACCCCTTTCCCTTTTTTCTCCTCTTCTTACCCACTTCCCTTTAAGACCCTGATTATTATTAAAATTGGTTATTCAATAGATGATAGATAGAAAGAAAGCATATAGCAGCTGAAAGTTTTTTATGTTTAAGTTCTGGTATAGACAAAAAGTTAGAATAACAGTTTGATATATAACCAGTTAAAAGACATTAGTAAAGAGTTCTTAAAAATTAGTAATACCATCTTGAACAATATTTGTAAATTAACAAAGAAATGCAAATCAAACCTTTTATTACAAGAATCTTTATGAAATTGAATATACAGATTGAAGGACTCACTTCAAATTTTTCTAAATTCTTAAAACCATTTAATACATTTAAATTTTTTGTTCACAGGTTCTCATTGGTCAAGGTGCAGATTTGAACATTGCTGATAAGGAGGGGTGGACAGCCCTCCATTATGCAGCCCAAGCTGGCTATCTTGAGGTATAGATAGATAGATGAATTGATAGGTAGTTGGATAGATAGATACAAAGTTGCTACTG
>LS051017.1:1416-17247 GCA_900241095.1 Acartia tonsa | reverse complement strand
GTGATGAACATGTTGGTCTTGACAGCTGTTCTGTTGCTTGTCAGGTCTGTGAAGCTTGGCATCATATCAGCTGTACTCATATTCAAATACAGGTAAGCATAGATAATGATAACCTTATCCTCGGAAAAAAAGATCTTGGAGAGAGGGAGGGAACATTGGAATGTAAATTGTATCGGTACTCAAGGTTTTATAACAACTTTGTTAGCCCCAACAATTTGGGTAATTTTGTTAATCATTATTGGGAATGTACAGTACATATATTAAATGATTGTCCATTGTCTTATCCCTTAAAATCCCTGAGAATTTAACACTCCCATATTATTGTAAATTTTGAAAAAATCAACACTTGGGCCATAATAGAAATTAATCTATTTTTTTGTTTTGGCGTGATTTAAGTTTTTGTTTTTACCTTTATTTTATTTTTTAAAATTCAAAATCTTATTTGTGACCAATTAAAATTGTTTTTATCTAGGATGTGATGCAAGAAGGAAACAAATATACTTGGACTTGCCAGAAATGTGCATAGCTTATTCCTTTAAGTAATGACATTTGTTATCAAGACAAATAATTGAATGACTGAGCTTAGTTTGTTAATTTAAGTCTTGTTATATTTTCTAAAATCAGCTTCATGATGCTTAGTTCTTCATTGTTAACTATGGTATCTATTTTTAAAAGATTTTACTGTGGAATACAAGATAATGATTTAATATCTTTGTTACAACCAGAGATTATTTTAGCATATACCCTTACTTGGTATCCATTTTGAATTTTTTTAAGTTAGAATAATAATGCAAAACTAACCTTTTTATTAACACATTGTTGTTTGATAAAAATTAATAGTTAAATATCTAGAGTTTTATTTAGAATGTATAAAAAATGATATATATTATATTGTAACTTTATGTTTGAATTAGACATAAAAAATACTTCTAGTAGCTAGATAAATCTGTAAAATATTAAATTGCCTAGCAAAGTATTAATTGTAACATTGATATTCAATGAGTAATAACCTGCCCCAAACCTCTCAGTAACAATATTTATTTTAAAACTGTAAATAAATATTTTTTTTGTAGAGAGATATTTTTCTAAAATAAAAATATCATAGTTTATAATGTTTAATCTGTAAAAATTGTTGATTTGATTTTTCTATAGCAATTGAAATATTAAAAAAAATAGCATTTATCTGCTTTTACCATCCTGCATTATCTAGATTTAATATTTTTATTTAGATATTTAGTTGCATAGTTGATATGGATATTGTTCAACATTTTGGTCAAGTCAGAGAAATAATGAAAATGGAGACTCTACGAAGTGTCAGAAAAAAAATAAGCCGTGTTACGTCATAAAAGGGAGAGATGACAGGGGAAGTGGGAAAGTAAACCTTTTAAAAAGAGATAGATCTATTGACATGAAATGGCTAATTTTTTCGGATACTTTGTAGAGTCTCATGAAAATGCGTTTATATTCATTACTGAAAAAAATCTCACCCATAATAAACAAGTTTCTGAATTCAACTTTCCAACTTTAGTAGTTTCATTACAAAATGCTGTCATATATATTTTTACTACTTCATAGATCATGTAGTTTTAGTTACTTCAATATAAAATGCAGATTCTTATAGAAATATTAAGTAAAAAAATATATTTTTCCCCAAGAGAAAGACAAAACTAAAAAGCGAAAAGACAAGAAGATAGATTATATTTTATGCTTTAAAAGTATTGAATTTATTAAGAATTGTAGAAAGCTAATGTTTATGAATTTATCATTTTAAAAACAAAATTCAATACAATTTGGTTATTTAATAATAAAATTGTTTAATATTGTAAATACAGTATAAATTTAGGTATATAATGTAAGAAACCCTCCATTTTTCTTCATTATACAACAAAAATTACCCCTAAAAAATGGAATATATACTTGGGAATATTTGTCTATTGTTCATTATCCTATTCCTTTATCCCTGGGAGCTAAAAAATATGTGAATTTATTCAAAAAGACATAGGTTATCATGTTATTTATGTAGATATATAGATAGTGTTAATACCTGTTAACTAGACAAATGTACCAGTGTGGTTTAAATCTATTTATTATTCTTTACATTTAAATTGATCATGTTCATCTAATGTTAATTTATTATTAATTGTAAATATGAATGAAATATATGTAAAATTATTGTATGGAACCTAAATAAATGAAAATATTTAAATATTTTTTCATAATTTATTTTAGAAAATTAGCCTGATAGGACAAATGACTACAAAATGCATAAATAAATAACAAAATAAAAATGTTTATAATTTTTATCAATAACATCATTATTTTAATGCATTAGAACATTTTATATGAATATTGCACAAAAAATCACAGAAATTGATTTTATTTAACACAAAGAAAATTGCAGAAATTAAATGCTTTTAGCGAAATTGTCTTTTTTTCTAAATAAGATATGCTTTGAATTTGAATTCAGGAAAGGTATTTGATATAAATAAACATATAATTCAATAAAATATATTTACAACATTGTTTGATAATGAACATATCACTTATGAAATAAATTAAATACGTATTGCACTTGGTTTCATAACTAGATAAATAATCAGTTCTTTTAGATTTTTAATATACAAGTTTATTCATATAATTTTTAATCAGAATCACTTTTTTCTTTCGTTTGTATTGCACACAAATTTCACTTTTTGTTTTTGATAATCAAATATTTACATACATATTTTTACATTTTTACTATTTTGTAGGAAGACTTGTATTATTTTACAGTTTTTTTCTTTCTTTTTTTATCCAAAAAATAAAGTACGTTATCTTTAATGGCTATTCTCTTAGTTATTTTAAGTAAAACATTCTTAGGGACGGGTTTTTGCTTTATATTTCTTCAGCTAAATTTAAATTTTGATGGCTATTTCTATGATACAATTTTAAATATTAGTATTACCTAACATTTAAATGGATAAAAGGTTTTAATTAGATTGGAATTTTTTTAATGACGGCCAATTTTACAATAGTGTCCTAAAGAGTTTCAGATTGATTTTCATTGTCATTATTTTTATCATCTTCAATATTTCTACTTTCTCTTTCTTCTTCATTATAATAGTTTTGTTGCTGTGGTACCGAGTCTAAAGATCTGTACTGGGGCAAGTTCATCTCATTTGTAATTATGATTTCAGGAGGAACATTGTATCTCTTAAACTTGGATTTGTTTAAGATTTCTGGTTTTAGGCTATCCTCCGTGTTTATTTCATTTGCATCCTCTGATAATTCTCCTGTTCGCTTGAGAATATGATCTGGTAGAATATGCTGGCCAATAAGATGTTCTGGTAGGTTAGATAGAGTTTCTTGCTCGCCCCGGCCGCGTTTTAGCGGATAATAATTGCGCAATCCGCCGTTTATTTCCACACTTGTCGATGTACTTACATCCGTGTCTAAAATCATAGGTTTTGATGTAAAGAATTGGTAAAAGAAATCTTTGTCAAGATTAACAGTTTCAACAATAAAATCTTCAGGACCATAACCAATAGTTGAAGAAGGACCATCCCCATACCAGTTAGGATTATTAACTCCATATTGTTCATAGGGATCATTGTATATCTCGGGCGAGGGTGAAACTACAATAATATCTTCTGATGGCGGCTTAGGCCGCAGGTCCCCATACATATTAGATCTTGACGGCACATAATCATTATAAACAACATCATATTTGTCCAGACTATCATAATCATAATCCTCAAGCAATGCATTGCGATCCAAAGGAACATTTTTGTTCCTGCTTATGCCTGCAGCAGATTCCAAGTCCTGGAGTAGGTCGCTGGACTCCCTGGTGATGGAGTCCTTGTCATCTAGGCCAGCTCTGATTCTCTGCAACAAGGCGAAGTACTCCTCCTCGTCCTCGGAGTTGTACGAGAAGGTTGTCAGCTTCGTGTCCTTCACTCTGGAAATAGTTTAACGTTAAAAGTTACACAGGCATTTAATTTTATTTGGTTGACAACATTCATAAGTTGAAAAGACGGAGAAACTAAGTAAGATACTTATTAATCAAGGAAGTCAAAAAGCTTTTTATAAAATCCGTTTTAATTATAGAAAATTGACGGTCAGATATACAGACTGAAGGATAAAGTGAGTTAAAGAGTAGATGCTACACAAAAATTTTCAATAGTGTTATAGAGAAACAGACGGATACAGTAACAAAGATGACGCTAATTGGTCAAAAAATTATTCACAAAAATCTTTCACACCAGCTTTCACATTTAAAATTATCCATATACCTTGCTACATTAGGAGTAGGTGTATATCCATCTTTCTGAGTTTCAGTGGAACTACTTGGTGTTACTGGTGTACTGGTAGTTGATACTGTAGTTGATTGGGTTGTTGTTGATTTATCTGATTCCTATACAAAAAAAGATAGGTAGTAGCAATGAAAGCTTTTAATAGTGCCTATATAAAAAGACGTCATACTGGCCTACTATTGGCAAATTAAAATGTTTACTGGATTGCCATTGGTAATTTAGTCTGTGTATTGGCCTATAATTGGTCATTTGTAATGTATGGCGTCATTTTCTACAAACAGCTTCGTAGCAAAGCTACTCTACATGTGTTCCTGTCTGTATTGGCCAATTTTTATTTGTAGTGGACATAATTCATTTCACTTAACTTCCAATTCCTTCCCTTTTACCTCTTTCAAGTATTACTTCCTTTCTCTTGAGACGAAGCACCAGAAATAAAAAGTAGTTTTAAAAAATTGTAGTTATTTTATACAGGTTTCTGAATTGTTTTTTGTTATTTTTTTCAGATTTTAAAATGTTTTGTCGATAGAGTTCAATTGGGAATATAGAGAGGAAATAAAAAATATGAATTGTATAAAATAATACATAAATTGTAAAATAATCTTATAGAATACCTGATTATCAGCTGGTGTAGGCTCAGTTACCTCTCCATCCTTAGCTTGTGCTTCATCATCTGTATTTTCCTCCACTATGTTCTCCTCTCCCCCTCTGAACAAGGAGGTGGCTCCACTGATAAGCTTCTCTGTCAGGTCATGCTTGCTGTCCATGGTCGCATAGGCGTTCAGCAGGTTAGAGAAAACTCCGACGGGGCTCATCAAACTCATACCTTAAAAAATATTCAGGGTTTATTCTAAAAAAATGTATATAAAATCAATAAGCTAATTAAACCGAACATAAAATTAGTAAAAGTGTAAAATTATAATCAGTGGCGTATTCAGGGTGAATCAGATTTTTTCACACCCCTCGTAAATAAAAGTGGCATGTGATTTTTTTACCCTGACACCCCTCCTGGCTTTTGGGGGGTGGACAACTATATGGGTGTATCCAACCCCCTAATTTTAATATTCCTGTAAAAGACATATAAGATATAAGTATGATCATTTTTTGTTATTTTAAAACTAAAAAAAAGATATAATTGTGAAAATGATACCTGTAAGACCCACAGCAGCAGCTGGAAGAATCTTGCCTAGAATATCTGATCTCCGGTGAGGCGCTGCCTGCTCTACAGGTGGTCGTGCTGACGGCCGTCCAAGATCTTGTCTGCCAACAGTTGGCGGTTGGGGCGTTGAAGACGGGAAAAATGAAGGGAATTTGAAGAGGCTGGAGAGACTGCTTGTAGCTACCGGCGGTGCTTCAGAGCTTGGATGGAAGTTGGGCTGGAATCTGGCAATGTCTGTCCGACGATTTTCAGGCTGCGTGACACGATGGTGGGGATATTGATGGTCATAATTGTCAGGATTTGGTGTGACAGGGGCGTGGGGTGTTTGGGGAACTGATAAATTAGGCATTCTTGGTTTGCTGGCAACTATTGGACCTTGAGGACCTTGACGCAAGGGTGTACCTGGTGTTATCTGTTGTGGATATATTATATGTGGGTCCTCGCCAGAAGGCATACCATTGGTCAACATCACTTGATCCTCATTCATTGAGGGAACACTGTTGATATAGGCGGAGTTATGCTGTGAGCTGGGATATGACGAGGCTGCATTAGCCACAGTTCCCATTCTAGGTCCAGGATTAACAGGCCCGCCACCACCACCGTTAAATGATAAAGAACTGCCAACGCCGAAAAATCCGCTGTCACTGTCTTTGGGAACGATAACATCGACCACGCTTGGTCCTACTGTGGTGCTAGGGGTGCCCTTGGGCCAGGGAGACGGAGATCTGGAATTTGGAGTTGGCGAGGGGCGGTTGTTTGACATTATTGGTTTCATACCTGATGATCCAAAGTTGTTGATTATAACAGGGTCTTTGGACAGGCCTGGCGCTGATTTTAGTGTTATGGCTGGCGGCTTTTTTCTGTTCACCATATTTGGTGGAGGCTGAATTGATGAAGGGGAGCTGTTCATGATTCTTGGCCGCGTATCAGCTGCTAAAATTCTCTCTAGTTCTTCTTCATAACTTTTTATTAACAAATCATCGTTAATTCTGCGTCTATCTGCCACATTTATATTATTACCATCACGATTAGTTTTCTCTTTCATTCTTGTCTGCATCACATTCCAGAATCCGTTGCTGGGATTCACTGCCGGTGAAACGGTTGACCGTGGCGGTAGATTAGGCTGCATCGGTTTGGCGTCGCTTCGCCGGTCAATCGGCTGCTGTTGGTTAAGAATAATTTCAGCCATTAATGTATCGTCATCAAAAATGGGGGATTTTTCATAATTTTTCTCTGATGTTGACGTTGTTAGAGGTCTAAACGAATCAGAATTAAACAAGTGGTTGTCAAGGCTTAGAGGTTCTCTGTTCTGTCCAAGGTTTTTGTTGCGGTTTAGTTTCTCCTGGTTGAAGAGAACGGCCAGGTCATTGTTGATTGAGTTGTCAGCGTATATTATGTCATCCTGATCAAAACAATTCATTTTGGTAAAATAGGATATAATTTTAAAATTATTTTCAATTTGTTAAATTTAGCTACAATTACCATTATTTTTAAGGCTAGAATGTACATTTGACAATTTATAAATGAATTGTTAAAGGGAGATAAAAGAAATATTTAAAAAGATTTTTTGTGCTTTCAATATTTGAGTGCATAATAATGCTGTTTATATCGAAGAAAGATTCACAAAGATGTTTTTTATTGATCTTTTTATTGTGATTAAAAAGATCAGTTATTTTTGTTTTTATAAACAAGACATGTAAGTTAATCAAAAAAGCCATTAAAGTCTTAAACTCATTATTGGACAATGCATCAAGAAATTAACTGTTCATGACAGTTAATTTTATTATCTGTTCATAAATAAACAGGAATGACAACATCCATAGGAGCAAAGATTAATAAATCATTTTGTAGAGGAATCACACTCTAACAAGTTTAATTGAGAAAGCCTATTCGTCCCAGGAGTCATTATTTCATGATAAAGGTAGTAGAATATTTAAACCGTATGTAAAGAGGGTTACAAAGATAATTACATATCTTGCTTGAAATAATTACAAGAGCTATCCTTTCGTGAGGTTTGAACTCGCCTTATATGTAGAAAAGATTTGCTTAAAAAAAATAAGATAACTATTTCTACCAAATGCTATAAACAATGAACACGTACGCTTTAAAATAATAATTGGTTATAATTGTATGCCTAAAAACATAATAAATATATTTTATTTGGCCAAATTTTGTATAATTGGATTAAAAATAGAACTGTAAATCTAATTATTGACTGAGACAACTAAAAAAATGTTGGTAAATAAAAAATTTAAAAATTTGATTTTAAAATGATTACAATGCATACAATATCTAAGCAATGCCATCTGAAACAATTTATTACCTTCTTTTTAATTTGCTTAAATCATAAAAATAAAATAAAAGGACTAAACAGTAATTTTAGATGTTATAAAAGTAATTGTAGCGCACAGACTTGATTAGTAGCTGCGCGCCCCATAATAATAATGTCCTTGTATTAAATCTGTTTAAGTAAATCCTAAATATTACCTTTATATTATCTATTGTGTTTGTGATTCCTTGCCTCAAAATATATAAAAGGAAGGAATCTATTGTTATCCTATTTAACCCATCCTAATTCTGTAGATATTAAATTTAGTATTGTTTTACTTGTGTATAAATATCTAGACTATCTTTATTAAGAAGGCAATAAAGCATTATTTATATGTATATGTTTTAACGTATATAATCTATATTTTAAACAAATAAGAAAGTGAAAATATATATATTATAAAATCTTAATTGTGAACAGCTTGTGTTTTTTGTTGTTTGTTATAGATTGTGTATTGGAGTGTTTGTGTATGTAAGGTTGTGTTTGTCTGTATGTCTGAGTTCATTTTGTGGCCTAATAAAATATCATATAAAAACCAACTTAGAAAAAAAACTTTGTTCTTGAGATTTTTGTATTGAATATCATGTACCATTCGCAATTGCATCAACAATCTGCAAAAAAGACTAAAACTAGACCTGAATATTTCTTGGAGTTTTTCCTTAAAGTGACTTCTTGAGCACCTAACATACCCCCTTATTTTTTACCTAAATCCTGATAATAAAGTAACAAGATATTTGTTTATCTGTCTGTTTGTCTGTACCGAAGGAGCTTGCTAAACCAATCGGGTTTTCCTTTGCAGGGTAGCTTCTCATAGGTCCCGGGAAGGTTTATAATTATTTTTGGGGAGGGCACCACCACTTTACAAAGAGAAAACACAAAAAATCTATGTTTTTTAATATTCTAGAGACTTTAACGCAACATAGAAATAGATATTTTGAATAAAAAAAACACATAAAATGGCCTCTAGGGGCGTACCCGCTTGTTAAAAATTTATTCGATTGTTTTTTATATATATTATTTTAGTTCATGTTAAGTTAGGCTATATTGGGTACTGAGTAGCCACGCAACGCAAGGTTAGGGCACTATGTAGACATACCTACCTTATTTTAATTATTTTACAAATAGAGGAAAGGGTTTTCGTGCTCGAAATACACTTTGAGGTAAAGCTCCTTTTTCTTTTTTTCAATAAATAGATGTATTATTACTAAAATTTATGTAATTCTAATGCATTTTCTCTTAGCATTTTTTTGTGTGTTAAACTTCATTTCCTATAGGTGTAAAAGTTAGATTTATGCAATATGTTGAATGTTCGACAGTTTAATTGATCATTTCACACATTTTTACACAAAATTTGCATTTTACAGGAAATTTGTCAATACTTTTTTTTGTAGAAAAAAAGATTTAAAGAATAATATTTTTTGTTTAATGTATTCTATGTTTTTATTTCTCTCTTTCCGTCTTTCCTTATAGAATATTTTTTACATTATGTTACTTACTATTAGGATTTATCTATTTTCAATCTAAAATTTTTAACTAAAGTTGCACAAAGAATGAATTTTTTCCTGTGGTGGTTGTCTCCTAGGTGGAGGAGGCGGAGACATATATTCTGACATAGGGGTCACAGGTTTGGGTCCGGCTCCTACACCCTCGGGTCGCCACCCATCACCTTAAAGTAAATTCATTACAGGTCTTTAGATGCTTATACTTGCAGAAAACTTTTTTGCTTTACATTTTTTTAAAGCCAAGTCATTTTTAGCACATTTTTTTTTAGAAAAAAAGCTGAATTTTAAGTTATATATGTTTGATATTCAAAAGAAAAGACCTTCAATGAGATAATTACTATAATTTACAGTTAATAGCAGGTAAGCTCCTAGCATATATATTAGAGGCTTTGTATTCGAAGGGGCATAGAGGGCCAAATAAA
This sequence comes from Acartia tonsa, assembly GCA_900241095.1. Lineage (NCBI taxonomy): Eukaryota > Metazoa > Arthropoda > Copepoda > Calanoida > Acartiidae > Acartia > Acartia tonsa. Next base: position 7,546 of record LS051017.1, on the reverse strand, counting down.
ACATCCTAAAACCATCACAAGAACTCGTAAAGGTTACCTAAACCAGAGAAGCCAATAGGCTCAGCAATTACTGAAATCTTAAGCTTCAGACAAAAGGATTAGTTAAAATTCTTGTTGAAATATTTACTAACCTCCATTCCAAGAGTTATCCTGGTTTGCATTACCATAATTCAGATTAGAGCCTGCATACATATCATTCATGGTGTTCATGTCAACATTAGGACCCCCGTAGAGGTTGGACCCCAGTGGGTTAGAGTCAAACCAGGATTCAGCCTTACCATGCAAATTATTTACTTATTTGTATTGCTATTTAAAACAAAAACTTATTGTCATAATTAGATGGTTATAAGAGGTATTGATTTTCAAAATATCAAGCATGTTCTATGTTATTCTGTCTATTATGCTTGTCTGTAACGCTTGTTTTATATTTTCATATATCTTTGTTTTTCTTCATATGGAACTGTCTGATTTTTTCAACATAGTTACATTTTGTAGTTTTTATACAATAAAAATCAAAATATTTTTTTTATAAATTATTTTTAAAAAGTTTTATATCTTAACTTTACATTGAATATAATTTTATATTTTACCCCAAAAAAATACTTCCAAAATTGATTTAAAAATAATTTAAAATAGTAAATAATTGCATGCCTTGTTATCAGGATAAGGCCTCCTGTTGCTTCCAGGTGGCGCCAGAGTGCTGCCAGCTGAATATCCGCCACCTGATCTCGGTGTGCTGCCAATATTGGCATAGTTGGGATTAGGGTTGTATATGAGGTTGTTACCATACAGGTCTTGGCTCTGCAAGGTTGGATATTGAGGTTTATCCCATCCGCTGTCCTGATCCCAGCCTAGCTCATCCTCTAATCCAGTATCAATCCTGCAAAATTAAAACATTGAGATTTGGATTAATCAATTGGTACCTTTTTTCGGGTATGCCAGGTATGAAACATTAATAACAAGATCGCAAATTATTATTCTGCACAGGTAGTATATCTAGATTAAGATCATTCAGTTGATTTTCTGTTGGGTGTTACAAATTATTACTATGCACAGTTAGTATATCTAGATTAAGATCATTCAGTTGATTTTCTGTTGGGTGTTACCAATAATGGGTGATAGAGCAAGTTAATTTGGATGATAAGTTGTGGTCTAAGAAGACTAGTCCTTATTTAGTAATAGACAACATTATTTTAGAAATCATGGAAACTAAAGACAAAATTCAAGTAGGAGACATTTTTAATTTTTATAAAAGTAAAGTTGTTGAGAAAAAGTTTTGCTTCATCATTCTATCTTTTAGCCAACTTCAATCCAGAAACATTTTAAACTTTGATATAATACCGTAAATTAAACAAAAAGTGGAAAAATATTATTATAATAACATTTCCGTAGCTATGGGCTACGATACAAATTATGAAATAATTCTAATCTAATTATATCAAATTATTTCTGTTCTTTAAATTATCACAATTCTATTGTTTAAGATATTTGCTAATTATTTGCAGCCTTTTTGCTTTTAATTCATTTCAATAGAACATAATTATCATATTATTGCTTCCTATAGAATAATAATTGTAATTCTTGATAATTATCTATATAAATTTTGACTTCATTTAATTTATTTGAATTTAAGGGTTTAGATTTCTTATTGTAATTTTGTTGTTTAACAATTACGCTACTATTATAAGTAATCTTTCTTGTATTATATGTAAACTAGCAGCTACGTCCCCTAGAGGCCTAGGAGTAAATAAGAAGGAAGGAATTCATCCCTCCCCTACTTTCAATTTTAGTTTTAAACAAAAAGTTGAATTTTATTTTGGGAGGGGGTAATTTTTTTACTAGGGGCGATTTCTCTTGGGAGGGTGGTAATAACTTTCTCCAAAATAGTTATAAACCTTCCTGTAAAGGAGAACTATAACGGTTCAGCGATCCTTCGGCACAAACAAACAGACAGATAGACATCCTGTTACTTTATTATAAGGATTTTGTACGTTAAACAATTACGCTACTTTTAGAAGTATTCGTACTTGTATTAGAATATAAATTATACCTTGCTGTGGAAGGAGTACTTGACATGCCAAGCCCCTCTTTTTGCCACGAGGATGGTGGATATGTTGGAGTTGTGGATGCCACACCTGCCACCTGCTTGGCCGTTGTATGCGCTAGACTCTGCCAGATAGATCCTGCCGGAGGCCCTGTTCCTTCCAGGCCTTGCAGCGGTTCAGGCTCCAGGTATTTCTTGGCTATGTCCTGGATAGCGGATAGGCTAAAGCTTATACTGTCAAGATCAATAACATTGCCGTCAAATTCACTGTCTTCCAGAGCCATAACCTCGCCGACGAGAACATCTTTGGCGGCCATAACCGGATCTTCGGCTGTTCTTCCTGGAAGTTGAACCTTGTCCATGATGACTTTAAAGTATACATCAACCCCGCCTCCAGAACTAAATCCATCTATAAGTACTTTGATCAAAGCATCTCTAAGAACACTTTTCTTGTAAGTATTCTTAATAATATCTTCATATCTTCGAGTGTAGTCCTTATACTTGACAGAGTTAGGATTCAGTAGGGAGAGTGAGAAATCCTCTGAAACAACGGTGAAAGCACCGTCAATGGAGACGAGATCTTTGCCGGAGTCCTCGATCTTCTGGACGACACCGAGGTACACGGCGATACCGACTATTCCCATGATTCCAAGGATAACCAGAAGTATACTGTTGATCATAAAGTTTTGTTACGTAATATTCTTAATAAACTCAAAAATTAAAACACGCACATACGCACATACACATTTATTTCTATAGAAAAGCATCCCCATAATTCCAAGTGTCCGCCTATCCATCTGTCAGCTTCGTTTGGTCAGGAGAAAAGTGATTATCGCAGATGATTTTTAAGATAGACGGCTGATTTTATTTTGCAGGAGGGGGGGATAAGCAAAGATACATTTTCGTACATTTATTGATAAGTGAGACCTTGATTTATTTTGGTCACCAGATTCTTAAACAATTAGGAAACATAGATGACAGTTGTGGTAACAAAACATTATTTACAGGTTTTATACAGAAGAGCAATATTGTTTAATTTATTTACAGCTAATATTTACATAAGCTTTTTATTTACATCTTATGAGCAACTACTATTTGAGATTTATGTTTTCGTTGTACTTATATTCATATTAAAAATCACAAACAATGCCATATTTTAATAATATTTAAGTAATGAACATTAAAACCATTTTGGTTGGGTTGAATTGTAAGTAATTACACCTAGAGAACTTGGGTATTAAGCCAATGAACGATAAATTAATTTACATTCCTAATTTTGCAGAACAAAATTAACCCCTTATATAGATTAATATTATTAGTAAAAAAGTTTTGACATTAGGTTTGAAATTTTGAGCCAGCGCATTAGAGAGATTTATTATAAAACTATCTGTACCATAACAATTTACAGACAATGTTCTCTTCCTCACTGGGTTACTAGAATCGTTTGGACTAATGAAGCTGTTCTAAAATATATGTAAATATGTTTAAAAATACATGGTCTTAGGGAATGTATATAAAGTTTAACCTTAAATCGTATTTTACTCTTTATTGTAAAGTTTAATATTTTTTATTTATTTCTATAAACATTGTTTACCTTTTAAAGATAAAATATGATGAAAATCGTATAATAAAAATTAGTTCAAATGCAGACAAAAAACAAAACAAAAATTCCACTGATTATTAATTATCCTAATTAAAGTTGAATCTAACTGTGGTACTATGAATTTACTTAATTTAGAGCCAGCTATTAGCATATGGTTTACTACAGTCTACAGATATATTGCAACAAATTAGTAATATTTAATCATTCTTAAATACCGCGAGAATTATAAAATTACTTTACAACTAAGCGTTGCATCTCTGTAATCGTTACAAGAATGTCTGCACGTCCATTAAAACATATTGATTTTTAACTTTTTTGTCAACAATTTGTTATGTGATATAACTTTCTTATTCATCTGATTTTGTGGAATAATGATTCTTAGGACAACAAAGTACAATTTTATAAGCGAAATATCTGCATAATCAAGTTCTAAAAATGTAATTATTTCCTTAAACAGTATCCTGTACTAAATTATTTTTTTTTTACTTATTCATGTATATTTTGCTTGTTTAGTTCTGACACTTTACAAGTGTTAATGTTCGCTTTTATTGATGTTGCCATCCTTGTTATATCCACGTTCTACTTTTGATGATTTTATACCTACTCCTTAAAAATTCAGACAGGTAGAAATTCGTTTTTTAAACTAGAAATTTTGAACATTTAATATGTTTTACTATTCGATTAAGTTAAACATATGCATAAATTAAGATTATGTCAGAATTTAAAGAGTTGCAATATGTGTCTAAATTATGTAATTTCATTACAAGTTTATTTACCAGTGTTAAAGGGTTAGGTAATATAATTGTTGTCGCAAAAATGCTCTGCAAAAAAAAATCATCAAAGTTTTAAAACCAGAATTTAGGAAAAAAGGAACATTAAAACTTGTAGATAAGAAGAATATAAAATTGTTTGAAAATATGTTGCAAAACTACTTAAAACCAGAATAGGATTATATTTTCATAAGATTGTTTTTGTCAAAAAAGTACAACAATCAATATGACTTAAATAGCCGGTAACGGTTAGAAATGGATTGGGACATTTCTAACATACCTAAATTATAAAATAGAATAGAAAATTGTAGAAAAGCTTCGCCTTTAAAAAATATCATTTATATATATATGTTTGTATTATGTACTTAATCACTATAATATTTATCCAAAAAGCTAGACACATGAAAAAGATTTTATCATGATATTTCATAATAGGTTTGCACGATATTGTGCCATTAAATACATGGATGCTGTTGCATCTTTCGATAGATAGGTTAAAAAATAAAATATCTTTGATTAATGTAGAACAAAGTCTGTCTGTCCGTCTGTCTGTAAGCTTAAGATATAGATAACTACTGAACTGATTGGGCTCTACTTTGTATAAATACACCTACTGGTAAAGGGATGGTTATAAGCCTTTTTTATTCGGAAGTGGTACAAGTTCTACCCATCCATAAAAAAAGAATGAAGCTCCTAGAGAATTGGGCAAACTCTCTAGTTAATCAAAACACATTAAATCTACCCATGACTGAGAAGAAATTAAGTCTACAACCGATGACGAAGTGCCTGCGGTCAAAATTTGAAACTATTTCAATATCAAAGACCCAACGATCAAGGTCAAGATAGACCAATTCAAAGGGAAAGTTATTCAACTATGAAATACACGAGTCAAAATGTCAGAATGTTAATAAACCAATCTTAACAGGGCTCGGCAGCCACTTTACTGAAGCGCATATGCCTAAAATATTTTTTGGGTGATAAAAAACGGATTGCCATATGAGGAAGAGATAAAGACATTCAGCCGAATTAAACAGTTATAATATGCTTCTAAGTGTTTAATTTCTTATTGAATTTGCTCTAAATGATTACTTTATTTACTAAATATATAATTTTATTTTAAGGTTTCAATCAAATAAAGACTTGTTGCTTGAACAAATAAATTTTTAATGGTTGATAATTTACACTATTACAGCTCTATGCATGGTTGAGTATGTCAAGTGTTAATAAAGTAAATGTTCGTCCGTTTGTCCCTAGTAATGGATTTTATTTTGATTTAGCGAATGGTATCGTCAAAAATTGCAACGTTCTTATTAAAATCAAATAATATTATAATTGTTAGAAAACTTTAAGCTATACCAAAAGTTTTTTTTTTAAAACCAAAATTGGATGGCAATATTATTCAATGTATACAAAGCTTAATTTAATCTATAAAATGTAATTCTATAAGTCGTGTCTTTTCTTAGCATAATAGCTTCCTTTGATCGAATATCTAGCTTAGAACATAGAATGGTTTATTATCTTCATTTATATTTATGTTTATAGCCTGGTTAGTGTAAATAAAGTCTAATCAAGAGGAAGCGGTAAAATGTACAGGGGGTGAGGGAACAATAAAAACCCCCAAGGGAAATTTTAAAAGGGGGGGGGGAATGGGGGAAAGTGAAATCTGAAATTTGAAGATCAATGTCAGCAGCTCCTTCCACCACTGGCGGTTAC
>LS051013.1:16468-27145 GCA_900241095.1 Acartia tonsa | reverse complement strand
CTGTTTGTCTGTCTGTTTGTCTGTCTGTTTGTCTGTCTGTTTGTCTGTCTGTTTGTCTGTCTGTTTGTCTGTCTATTGTCTGTCTGTCTGTTTTTCTGCCTCTCTGTCATCCGCTGTAAGCCACGGATCAAATTCCGAACCTTTTAAATTGTAGAAGCTTCAATAAATCCTTGGTTAACCTATTTTAAACAAATAAAAATTGTTTTCCTTATAACAAAACAAATCTTAAATGTACTTAATTTGTTGGAAAATTCTTTTTATTTAAGAATATTTTATAAATGTAATATTATCTATTTTGGGAGGAAAAATTTAACTAGGTAATAGTTAAGTCCACCCTACATATTTTAGATTAAAAAAGAAAAAAGTAGAAATGTGTGTCGACGATTTCTCTTGAGAGCGTGGAGGTAGCCTCACCAAAATAGTTATAAAACCTTCCACTCAAATATCTCATAACATTTCAGATTGAAAGCCATGGAAATCTACACAAGAAATTATCAACATTTATTTTTTAGTAATAACCAGAAAACTCATTTTTTTCCTATAGCATTTCTGACAGACAGAAAGACATAAAATACATAAAATAAATTGTAATTGTAGAGTAGCTTCGCTAATTGAGGTAGGAAAGGGACATTGGGCTGTTTACTACACTAGTCCCCAAAGTTTTACAGTACCTTTTTTATTCCTCGGCATTTGAGACTATATTGAATTTTAATTGGTTGGTTAAGTTGAGGTTCCACAAGTTTAAACCACTAATTGTAATCTACAGGAGGGGTAATTTTGTGCATAATCAATGAAACACTGGGAATGTATGTACATCAATTATAGGCCATTTCTTATCCCTTTAGATCCCTGCTTTAACTAAACATAGTAAAAAGTAAAATTTTTACATAGAACCTTTGTGTAATGAATTTTAATAGACAAAGAAAGCGGTTGAAAAAAATCTGAACCAGTCCGTTATAGAAAGCTGTTTTCATTTGTAGCTTGAACAAGGATGACAACATCCATAAGTAGCGAAGCTCAAAAATTATAAATGGATATCTGGAAAAAATTTAACTATAGAGCAGTATCATACAATAATCATTAAACTTGATAAAATAGGTAAATCACGAAGCCTTTAAAATCACGCAACCTTTGAATCACGAAAACTTAAAAATCTAGGAATCGAACTAGCACCGCAATTAATAGACAAATCTTAATGAAACTTGATGGAAATGTGTAGAATAAAAGCATATTCAATCCCTGATAAATTCAATCCTGAATAGAAATAGAGAAAATCAGGAAAACCTAAAAATCTAGGAATCGATCTAGCACCCCAATTAATAAAAAAATCTTAATAAAAAATATTTTGATTGTAAATAAATTAATCTCAGAAAGTTCCAGACTTATGTCTTGAATTGAGAAAATCACAAAAACTTGAAAATCTAGGAGTCCATCTAGCACCCCAAGTAACAGACAGATGGACAAAACAATGTATAGATTAGATGGGCATGTGTAAAATGAATCTTCACTAAAAATTCAGCTGCCTATCTTGAATAGGAGCCGAATAAATCACGTTTCCCCAAAAACGTTTCAGACATACAGACGGACATTTACATTATAGAGTGGCTTTGCTACTAATAACAAGGACTATAGCGTCTAATATTAACGAAAAAAAGGGACTGAATGATTTTCTGCGTACAATGGCATGCAGTAAACGTTATCCATGTAGAAAATAAGATTTTAAATAGCATAGAGCTTTGTCAGTCATGGCCTCTTTATTGCCCTCCATACACCTTTTGATATTATTCTCTTATATAAAGTAATGAGTTTTATTTTTCGTCTGTAGCTTAAGATTTGGATAACTACACAACAGATTGAGGTCCTGGGAAGGTTTTAGGCTGATTTAATGATGATAACTTTTAGATTTTAGTCTTGGGATAGTTTAGGCTATTTTTCTGCCTTTCTCAACCCCTCCATATAGTTCCCCTATATTCTAGGGGCGCAGTCGCTAATGGTAAATAATTTGTTATCGTCTGAACTGACAGATAGACCAACAAAAAACATGTATAGTAGCTTTACTACAAAGAACCTAAAACCAGATTATTAAATGTTCTTTATTATCTTTATATTATTACAATGGATTTATTGTTACTTGGATATTACTTCAGATTATCATGTACTCTATTAAAGTAAAATTGTAGCTGGCTAAAATAACGACGCCTCCCTCCCTTATCCGCTCCATTTACCCCATCCCCTTTCTTCTTACTGGATGAACAAACTAACCAATATTAATGTCCATGTTAGCAACATAAATTGACAACAATTTTTCCCATGTCATAATATCCACGTACATTCTATATCCATTATCTATATTATTGCGTAATTATAATGAATTCTGTCTGCATTCTAATCTGGGGATAGGGATTTACCATCTGAAAATAAATTGTTTTGCCTCCACTTTTTCGCCACTCAAAAAATCCATATTTGAGCGGTTTATACCTGATTTTCAAGTCAAAATTAAAAGCAACATTAATCATTAGACTAATGTTATTTTAATAAAATAACAAAATTAATCTTATTTTTTACACTTTTATAACAATTACTGCATGCTTTTCTAACATGATGTACAATTTACAAATGTATATCATCTTAATCTAACTTAATAAGCAGTACATTAACGCCCTTGTATTTTTAAAACTTTTAATATTTCCCGAATTTTTTCTTTACATATTTAGCTTTTCATAATTCTTTAATAGAATACATTTCACATCTTAATATCTATGACTGTATAGATTTAAATAGATAAACATATAGATAGACAGAAAGAGTAATAAAAAAGAGATAAGAAAAGGAAAAAGAGTGAGAGAGAGAGAGAGAGGGGGAGAGAGAGATAGATAGAGAGACAGAGAGACAGAGAGAGACAGAGAGACAGAGAGAGAGAGAGACAGAGAGAGACATAAAGTCTTTTGATAACCTTTAAAGTTTTTATATAGGTGTCTATAAAAAATCAAAATCACTGCCAAAAATTCTGATTAAACCATAATAGAGCTAGGTTAAAACATAATAAAATATACATTATACATAGGTATCAAATATATCAAATATTTTCAAATTGTCTGGATTAAAAGTTCTAAAAAGTGGAAAATACCATAAAAAAGTTTATTTTTGTCTGTATATGCTTCTATTTGCTTGGGGTTGGAAGTCATTACTTGTTCGTTTCGATATAATATTAGCAGGCAAGCTTAGATTAGATATCTATAGTGGCATTATGACGCTTAAAATATCTAGAACCGTCCTGTAAGTAAAGGCCTGATAAGGCAAAAACTGGTTTTATATCTGTGAATGTGATTTAGATTGGTTTTGTAAGTGTGTGTGGTTGGGTGTGTGTGTGTGGTTGAGCTTACGTGTGTGTGAGTGTGTGTGTGCGCGGTTGTGGCTTGAACAACAGCCATGCAAAGTCAGCAAGCAGCCAATCAGTTGTCAAGAATCCCCTTCTCTTTCTCTCACCACCTTTTTTTCTTTCCTTTTACTTCCTCTGCAATATCCCCCCCACCCCATCTCCTTTCTCCAAATCTTTCACTCTCCATTTTTCTCCAAATGTTTCACTACTCTCCCCTTTTTAACCCCTCTTTACTCCTTTCACTCAACCCCTTTCACCCTTTCCCCTCTTTAGCTTAACTGCCTGTGGACCAAAACCAAAGTGTTTTTCAAATAAAGCCAAAAAAAGCTATTTATTAAATATTGTAATTTAAAGGGGTAATACCTTATCTGATAAATAAATTACCAGGGCATATTTAGTACTGTCAGACAAAGATAAGGCAATTAATAACTTAGCTAAGTAACTATTTGTTAAAAGTAAAATTTGTTTTAATGTGTACCATCCAAAACCATATTCCTAAGATGGTTGAACGTCCAAAGACTACACATCTATAGAAATACTCTACATCCTTATATTAATATACATTTTAAACGATTTAGAAAAAAAATATTAAAAAAAAACTGCATAAAATAAGAAAAAAAATTATCAAATTATTTTTAGATATTTTAAATTGTTCAATAAAAATGATATTCGTTTACTTGATATTAATGAGTGACGCACATACGTACTTACTAAAGGTATAGAGCAGCTGCAAAAATTGAGTAAAATGTAAAAAAAATCTTTTAAAAAGTTATCTATTTTTTATGTCTTTGCTTATACTGTTGAGTCTATCTATCTATCCCCCTGTTCTCGCTATCTGTCTATCTCTCTATGATTTGACAAAACACGACTTGCATCGAAGCAGCGGTTCTAACTATTGAGACTATCTATCTATCCGTCCTGTCTAAAGTTATCTATCTATGTATAATAGAGCGGACCGTACGATGCCTCTTCATTCTTTCCCTCTCCGTTAAAATCCCTCTACTTTTATTATAGAGTCCTTGTTAACAGAGATTTCGGGTTTAAAAAATATAGGAAACTCATTCAATGGCGATTGATGCATAATTTAGCCATTTTTAATTGAAAAATATATAATTATTGTTTTGTTTTTCAGATTTTAAAACATCATAATGTCGTGCTTCTTTGATTTTGGTTAGATCAAAACTACAGCAAACCAAAAACTACATTTTTAGTGAACTTTTCAATTCTCAGTTAAGTGATTGTTTTGATTTGAATAATATTACAGAAAAAATAATATAGTGAAGAAATAAAATCTTTGAAAATTTAACCAAAAAATACGCAAAGGCCTTTGGACAAAAAAAATGCGCGAGACTCTAATTTTGTAGCGGGCCTTGAGTGTAATGTAACCTTGCACAGCTAAGCCAAGAGAAGAACAACATATAGCGCCCTTCCACCTCCTCACACCCGCGCGCCCCCACGCCTCAGCCACAACAGCCCCCCAAACCCTTCACCTTACGAAGCACAGCACCTCCCCCCTCCCTCTCCCCTCTCTCTCACAAAAAGAGTGCCCCTTTCAGTCAGTGGAGTAGTGAATGTCGGAGTGTATAGTATTATGACTCTACATAGAATACTGCTACTCCTATTTGAATGATTCTAAACCATATTAATCTATGTATGTATATATCAATATATATGTACATTTTTAAGTGAAGCTTCCCCCCGCAAGTGTGGAATGTGACAAAAATTTGTGAAATCTAAAAATTAACAGTGAAGTTATTCTAAAAATTACATATACAGTGACTTATCTATCTAAATAAAAGTGAACTTTTAGCGCCAAAATGCCGAAAATTTTTCTGCTCCGGCATGCTCTGGACCAACAATCTTTGTCCATACAAAGATCAGCTAAATCTGTCCAAAATGAGGTAAATATTAAGGCCATTAGAAGCGCAGCTACTCTATAAATAGGATGTCACTATGTCTGGACGTCTTCTATAGCCTGTCACTTAAGTTATAATGGGGCAAATCCATATTCATAGGCATTATATGATTACAAATTGACCTATCCTTCTGTAAAATAACCTAAAACCTTCTTAAAGGCCAATGAAAGGGTTCCCTGAAATGTATAGACCATTTTCAAGATATTTAACAACAGACAAATATTCAGATGTATATTTTAAAAACAATTAGAATGATGAATCTAAAATCTTTATTTATGTTTATTCATTTTAAAAATTTATCCTTATTCATAAAATGAATAAAAATGATATTTTTATATAACCATACCTTCTTCATTTTATTTTAAAATCTTAAACGTCATTATTTCTATAAAAATTGTATAATACAGTAAGACTTTTAGCTCTACTGTAGAATAAGAATTTATAATTGAAACATTAGTGGATATGGTCCTAGAGGTCTATCGGTGGGGTAGAGAAGGGGGGGGGGGAGTCGACCCTTATTCTTTTCTAGGGGCGATATCTCTTGGGAGGGTGGTTAAACCCATGACTACAAATATTAAAGAGAGATAGATAATTTGCTGATAGACCAATCTGTTTCATTTTAGAATCAAAAATTTGTCTCATACGCCTTAAGTTTTGGGGAACATTAATTTTTCTTCCATTTACCTAGGCCTGTCTAGAGCCTTTTAAAATCAAACAACAACGCAAAAAAGTAAAGCAGGTGAAAAAAGACCAATCAGAATTTTCTACTTTGTGCCTTTGGTATTTTCATTCGGCGGTGAAAGTTGAGGGAAAATTTTGGAGCAAGTCCTTATTTCATATTTATATGTATATTGTTGTATAGGGTGATTATAAAAAGGGTATATTTTCCAAATTTTTTCTCTTTTTTGAGACAACAAAGAATAAAAACAAAATACTAATACATAAAAATTCAAATTTTGTCATTTTTTTCAAGATCACCCAGTACATATCATAATATATCTATGTATATTATATGTAGTGGTTTTTACAACATATTAAGAGGCCCTGTGAAAGGTCTAGCTATGGTGAAAGTACCAAAGTCTTTGATTCATCCAGAGATTGGGAAATGGGTGATGAATTAATCTTCCTCCTCGCTGACATTAGTAGCTAGCAAATTATATGGTGAAGAAAGGGATGTAGATGTATTGTACTTATAGATAAGGCATTTAGATTTTTGTGGATAAAAGTAGCAAATAACTGTACGTAAACATGCCTAACAAAAATGTATATTGTATTATTTATGATATTTTTTTAATGATACATCATTTAGAGGTAAAATATTGTTTCTTCATGTGAAACATCCTTCCCGACTTTTGTATTTATTTAAGATTTAATTTCATTCTAATTAAAAGCTTAGCTGTATAAATATTCAAATTTTTATGACATAAATTCATTATATCATGTTTTATTTGTCTTTAATAAAACAAGGTAAATCATATAAAAAGGAGAGAAAAATAAATTTTATAAAGTCCCAATAAAAATCACTTTTTAAATGTTATTATCTTGCCTTTTTAACTTATGTATTAACCAAAATTACTATATTAAGTATAACTTTAAAAACCTTTATTAGTCCTTTATGGCTCTAAAATAAGCATGGACGTTCAGACTACAAAAGAAATTATCAAAATGAAGCTTCGCTACTCTAAAAGAAAGATAAAAAAAAGTCCAATGTCATAGAAAGGGAAACTTTATCCTTATTTGTTTAATGTGTTGATAAGAAAATTAGGCCCGTTATTTAAACATTATCAAGGGCAAAGTATCATTTTTTTTGGACAAAACGACAATTATTTTTTTTGTTTTATATAATACTTTTTATATAAAAATGTCCAAAAAGTTAATTAATTTGTATAAAAACTATTTTATTATCATAGCATTTCTTTATTTTTATTTAGCGTTAAAGCAAAAATCAAGCCTTTAAAATTTTATGTATTTTCTATTATTTATAACTGTTTAAAAAACTCTTTCAGTCAATTTCATGTTTAGAAATTTTCAACTCAGGGTTATCTGTGAATCATAAATTGTATTTTTAGCTGTAATAAAAAGGGAAAGGGGGGTGTTTTTCACCCCCTAGCTAGACTCCTCTTTTCATCCATTCAGCTAAAATGCTGTTGTTGTTTGTCATTATAAAGGGGAAAGAGGAAATGTATAATGGGGAAGAGAAGGGTTTTTATAGGTCCCGTTCTAACATCAAAAACTGGATTTTGTCTCTAACTCTATCTCTCACCTCTCTTTCTATCTCTCTCGCTATCTCTCTCTCTCTCCGTGATTGTAGCGCAAGTCGCTCCAAGGTCATATATATACATGTATAATAATACACACACACACACATTCACCCTCCATAATATACAGGGATGAAAGGGACAACATTTGATTGTTACTAGTACCCAAAGTTTTGTAAGTTCTCATTCGTTGGCTAAAAACTTTGGGTACTTTTTAAAAAAATCCTGATTAGTTGGTACAAAATAGTTGTATCCAAACTTTTCCACCGATGATTTTACTCTACAGAAGAAATAATTATTGGATGTGTACTCCATTTTTTTCTTCATTGTCTTATCCCTTGAGATCCCTGATAAAGTATAAAGTATGAAGATAAATAAAAATCTTCTAGACAGACAATATAATTAGGGACCTACAACTTTTTTTAGAGGCTTCTAGAAGGACATTTTATGGCTGGGGTTTTTGAAACTTAAACCTAATGGCTTAAACGTTTTTAAAGCCTAATTTCAAGTATATAAAGTACACTTTCATTTATGAAATTCATAAAATAAACAAAAAAAATTTTTTTTTAAAAACCTATTTTTTTATATTTTTCAGGATATCGATGACACCGATATAATTTCTGGGGGTGGTAGCTCCACCTCTGATATTATAACCCCCAGAGAAAAGGGTACGTCGTCCCCTGGGGGTGTCCTAACCCCCGCCACAACACCAGCACCATCAGAAAACTCCACAGCTCCCAAAAAGGAGGAGCCATTGGAGTTAGTTAAAAATGGTAAGTTATTTACTATTTCTTAATTTAAATCTTAGATTTAATATTTTGATTTTCAAACTCTTTGATGATAAAAGTCTTGTGATAAAGATTTTTAGATTTTTTAATAGATAAAAACATGATAATAGATAACTATATCTATAAATAGAATAGAATGTTCAGGGGTATCAGATTTTAAGGGTTTAGATTTGGGGGATGGTGGGTAACTAGGCCGATCAATTGTAAGATAAAACCCTTCAAAGATGATTTCGTTTTGAGATAAAATGTTTTCAAATGCAGCAATGCATATATTATATAAAGAATAATTATTATTACCTAAACTTTTTCACCAATAAAATTTTCTTATTGCTTAAAAGCAAAAGAAATGTTTTGTCTAAAAGTGATCATTTTTTCTGATTAAAAGGTTAAGGGCGAAAAGTTTTTCTTAAAATAATGATTTTCTTCTTAATATATTTGTATATTTTTGAAAAATAAATTTGTTTTAAGGGTTAAACGTGATAACACTTAAAAGATAAGACAAGAAGAATCAAATTGGGGAGAGGGGGTTTCTAAGGTTAGGGTCAAGCTATCTATAAATAGCACAATTTAGGTCAGGGTTAAGTTTAATAAGGAAATTGAAAAATAGGGGATTTGGGGGGGTGGGGGGATTATTGCGTATTTTACCCCTCTAATCCCCCTTTACTATTACCACTTTATTGCAATTAAAATTAGAATTTCTTCTGCTGATGCTGTTATACAATAATTATAGGGGGAGGGGCCCAGTATGACGGAGAAATGGGGGAATTTTGCTGGCCAGGTGAATGCTTAGCGAGCGGTCAGCGTAATTACCTTCCAAGAAAGGGTAAGAGGGGGGAGGGGGTAAACTTGTATCCAAGCAGATTTTTTACAGGAAATAGGTAAGGGTTGGGTTGGGTTGGCCTCTTTAGGGTTAGATTAATTTCAAAATTTTAATCGTTCAGACTATAATTATATTTTCATAATATGAATTAAGTTTAGGATGAAATATTGTCTGGTAGAAAAATATGTTTCCAATGTACTTAAAAACAAAAATTACAATTACCAAACAATAAAGTTCCTTTTTTACCAAAATAATAAAATCTTTTACGTCAAATGGGAAAATAATAACATTTTGTAATGGTTTCATATTATGTGATATTTTTGACTTTTTTTAAACGTAAATAAAAGAACTGAGGGATTACAGAGAAGGTACTTTAATGATTAAACTTAAAATAACCAGTTATATATGAAAAATATTCTATTGATTTTGCATCATAAAAAATCCTTTTATTGAAATCAGTCTGGAACATTTTTCCATGGGTCAAATTTATTCTCCTATATTCATGAATTTGTACTAGAGAAAATAAAAGGCAAATAGTTTTTCTTTAAAATAAATTCTAAAAATAGATTGTAACGGTAAATATTTCTTGGGTGGGAGATTAAAGAGTCAAATTTAAGAAAACGGTCATTTAATTTTCTTCCCATACCTTTATATTATTAATTATGATAATAATTCATTTATTCCACCTACCCCTTTTTTACTATTCTGGGGTGTCTATTTAAAGATGCTTTACATTTAAATACAGGCGTCCTTTCATTGCTACTAGAGTTATATTTTTATAAAGGAAAAATAATGAAAATAAGTTGTTTTTTTTAATGGGAAGAGGGCAGGAGAGGGTCTTTCTTTAAGTGGTAAGGGTTAATAAACCCCCTGAAAATAGTCTAAAACCTGATGTGCACAATGTTCTTGAGACTATATATACAAACAAACACACATCCTGCTATTTAAGTATTCTTAACATTGTAGAAACATTATTTTAGCCGTTTTCTTTTCCTTGTCTATTTATAGCACAAACTCTTTATATTCCCATCCCCTCCCAAATTTCTTAACATTTTAATCAGTTTATCAACGCTCAAAATAGAACATCTAATTAACCTAACCTGAGGGATTAAAACTCAAATTTATACATCTTTGCTCGAATGTGGACCTTTAATTTTTAAATCCCCATGTGAATTTTTATTAATGCAAGAGAAAAATAATAAGATTTAATTTGTTTGAACTTTAACTTTTAAAACAAATGATCAATTATTATTTAACAATTTTTATCGCTGAAGCAATACAGTTTGTCCAAATAATAATCATGAAGTAAAAGTCGAAGTATTTCAAAATACATTTATGTAAAACTTTATTTTGTTGAATATGATTTTAAGGAATTATTGACGCTCAATAAAAAATAGAACTAAAAAAAAACTTATTCATATTTTTCATTTTTATTATTGTTTTTTTTTAATTTTCTATTTGACGTCCATATACAGAGTGAATTTATGCCTAATAATACAAATAATATAAATTGTAC
>LS051013.1:3137-16368 GCA_900241095.1 Acartia tonsa | reverse complement strand
AGGATTTAAGTTTTAAGGTCATTTTTCAATAATTAAAGTCTGCTACTTATTATCTAAGTAAAAGTACATTTAAATTGCTGTTCTTATTATTCAATTTAAGATTGATTAAGTTTTATGTTTAAGTAATATTAAAAATTATTATTTTAAAATCTCAACTAGAATTATAACTATTTTGGGAGGTAGGGGACCCCTAATTTTTAGAATAACGCTTTCTTATTCGATGGCTTAATAACTTTGGGAACTTTTATTTAACTTTGATTAGTTGTTCATTAAGTTCATTGTTCACTAATTGTAATGTATAGAAGGGGTAATTTTGTGTTTCAGTATAGGGGATGTACATCAATTTATCGGCTATTGTCTTATCCCATTAGATCCCTGAATAGAATTAACTAAACTATATCTCTTAAATAGGTTTACATAATTAGGTTGATTTATAAAATGTAATTTTTCCTACCAGATAAATTCTATCACAAAAGTTTTATATAAATAAAAACGATTTCAAATGGTTTAACATTTCACCATATAAGAAAAGGATATAAAAATGATTCATATATCTACTTATGTAAGTTTTTAAGAATTACGAAATTTTAATCAGGTTTTTCCCCTCCCCCTTAAGAATCATATGATTCATAATAATGAACCTTTACATTATATTTTTAAGTCTAAAAAGTTCAATTTATAATTTAAATGTTTTTTTTTTAAATTTAAGGTAAAAATGCAAGTTTAAATTTTAAAATCTTCAAGTTTAAATTGTTAAATAGGATACAATGAAATGTAAAACAGGCCTAAAGGGCCTGAAATGAGTATATATATATGTATATTATAGGCCTACAGCTAGAAGCTATGCCTAGCTAACGGGTTGAAAAAGTATCTATCTATCCTTCCAATGTATGTATATTATAAATTCCGTTATGGTTCGGGGGGCCGGGGATATTTCCCAGTTGTGTGTACATTTGTCTGTGTGTGTGTGTTTGTGTATGTTCCGTTGCTAGTACATGTTAAAGTTTAAAATTTTGGCATGAAGATACTCGGTTATGCCAGATTAATAGGAACCGCTGTTTCATATGTGTGTGTGTGTGTGGAGCAGGATAGAACCTTTAGCCTATGCGGAAGCATATTTTTGTGTGAGTGTGTAGATATTTTATGTGTGTGTGTGTGTGCGTGTGGCCTTGAAACTAAGAGTGAATGTCCCAGTGTTGGTATTTTTGAGATAGGGGTGGGTTGTGGGGGGGGGGGGTGGTAACTATATCCTTTCCCCTTCCTCAATATGGAAATATTTAATACATATCCTTATAGGCCCTTCTCCCCCCTCCCCCATTTTGTTTTGGGAAAGGTGGGGGGTTAAGGGGTGGGTAAAGGGAAAGGTGCACGAAATATCATAAACGCGCGTTTCACGCACATATGTATAAACGTATATATTTGCTTCCTGAACCTGTTTAAGTTGCATGTGTGTGTGTGTGTGTGTGCGTGCGTGAGCGTTATTCCGCTATGGTTGAAGATAAGGGTGCATGCACGCACGTAATTCTAACATTCTACATCTACATATACACAATACATTGATAGATAGATTTTAACATATGTATATAATATTCAAATACCTTTTATAGGACTTAAATATTTCTTAAATTCCTTTTCTATACCTAGATAACCTAAATGATGACCATTTCTTAATTTTCATTAAAAATTTACTCAAAAATTTTAACAAAATGCCTTGAAAACAGTAGTTTTATAAAATTGATTAATCTTCATTATAATGAACAATAAGCATTACTACTAGAATCTTATATCAACACTATAACGATATTCTAATAATGATATTATAACTACAGCATTCTATTTATAGTATAGCAGCATAAGGTTCTAAGATAAAAATTTTTAAAAATATAATATTTATAATTTTATCATTAAATAATTGCTAAATATGATCAAATGGCTTTAAAAAAACTTACATAATAATAAACTAATTGATCTAAATATTCAGTTAGTTAGGTAGTCATTCATTGGTAACTTTGCGTGATTTGTTTGTGTGGGATCTTTTTGTGTAGATTTGTGTGTGTGTGTGTTTGTGTTTATTTGAAGGTCATGTAGGATTCATCATTTCAAATCAAAATAAGGCATTTTTCATACATATATGTTAGAATTTAGTGCCATCATTAACATTAGAATAAAATTTATTTGAATTTATGAAAGTATAAATAATGTTGAACATTACATCGACATAAACTGTCAACTATGACAACTAATATAGTCAACATAGACACCATTAGTCTAACATGTGTTACATAGTATACCTAGTCTGCCAAAAAATATGTACTAAAAATTTGTTATATAATTTTTGGTATAATATTAATGATATAATTGTCAAATAACTGGATTTAATTAATTTGATATCAGATAATTTTTAAAAGCTTCTCTTTTTATATGTTTAATATTAAGATAATTGGATAACACCCCCCTCCCCCCATTATTTTTTTTATAGAATTACCCAAAGATAACAAGCTAAACTTATCCCAAAAGGTTTACTTATCTTCTCAAATATGCACTTATCTTCAAATTTTTATATTATATCTAATACACTAGCGACTGAAAACTTTAAACCTAGTGGTTCTGTGATGGAAAGAAGAGATATGGGGCAGAAAAATAGTTGAAAACCATCCAAAGACCTAAAACTAGATAGCTTAAAACCATCACAGGACCTATGTGAAACTTCCATAAAATAAAATAAAAACTACTCGGTTCAGTGGTTAGTTATTTTCAACTTTATCTATATGAGCTACTTTGTATTTTGAATTGAACAAAAGAAAGAAAATCAAAAGATGAGAAAGAGATAAAAGAGAAAAGACCTGTTATTTTTAATTTCAAGGTTTCTCTCAAACAATTTTATATTACCTCACCCCCTCTATCACCGTATTTTTATTCATGTCTAGCAATAACGTTGCTTAGATTGTTAAAGAAAATACAGTAGAGCCTAGTAAGTCATTCTCATATAAAAGGGAGAAAAATCATAAAACTTTGTTTGGGAAATATGATTTTAAATGCAAAAAAAGGAGGGAACATTGGATTGTAAATTATAATAGTCCTCAAGGTTTTATAAACACGCTTTCTCATTTGTTGGCTTAAATACTTTAGGATTTGTCCAAACTTTTCCAGTAATATTTGAATTTTACAGAAGGTTTAAAAGTAAGGCTGTAATTTAATTCATCATCCCTAATGTCTATGTATATTAGAGCAAGGTTCATAAGCTAAACTTAGATAGATATACATGGTGCATGCCCTAGAGAAAGGACTGGTTCTGTTATTTTGTTTTGTTCCAAACTTTCTCTGGATGTGAAGCTACAGCTTTGCTTAGGGTCTCAAGGCCACATTTTAATTTTTTAGTGTCCCAATAATCACACCTAAAAAATCTTTCAAAACTATACAAAAAATTTGCTAAATAAACATCTAGAAAATACTCAAAAAAAACCTGTTTCAGTAAAAAAGTTAAGGTAAAAAATATTTGTTTTGAAAAGAACCTAGACATTTTTATGAAAACTTGTTTTTTTTACAATTTTGAATAAACACCTAATTTTTATCGCCAAGTACCTCACCCCCCCCCCTTCCCCTTCTCTACTCTAAAAAAATGATTCTTTGTTGGCTACAAAACCATTAGAGCACGATAATATATGAATCACAAAAGTACGCTCAGACTTTTTGATAGGTTTTTATGGTTTAATACAAATAAAGGTTATTTGTCAATGACTGATTTTTTTAGATGAATCTATTTACACCTATCCTATTATATAGAGCAGTAAGATTTTTTTATCTGTAGCTTAAGATTTTGAGAACTACTGATTTGATTGAGTTTTCATTTTGTGGAAGCTTCTTATAAGTTCCTTGGTGGTTTTAGTCTATTAAATTTTTATATTTAATTTGGTTTTAGACTATTTTCATATATTTCTTACTCCTTCCAATGCAGAGCTTCTAGATGCTAGGAGCGCAACCGCTAGTCTTAGTATATGGTCATATAAATCTTTTATGCGATCTAACTTTATATTTCAAAAAATAAACGATGTTTTCCGAAGAAATTTCTATAAAAATCTTACTGTACTTTAACATTTAACAAAAAATCAAATTCTAATTATTTTATTTCGTCAACAATTTTCTTTTTTAAAATTCTTTTAAAATTTAAAAGATAATTCACATTTCAAAAGGGAGTCTTTATTTTTTAATAAATGAAACAAAAATTAATTGTTGCATTTTTTAAACTGAAAATGCAATGTTGTTTAGCAAAATTTTCATAAAAATCATTCATCCCAGTGCACGACACCCCCCATTTCAAATTTTTCTCCACTCCCCCCCTCCCCCCCTGTGCAAAAACTAGTCTTGAAAAAGCAACGGTAAAATGAGAAAAAAATTTGCTTTGCAAAAGGTTTGAGAATGGAGAGGGAGAGAAAGAAAGAATGAGAGAGAGAGATATAATAATGACTAAGAAATAAAAAAATCACCAACCAAACGAATTGTGTACAAAAACATAATAGAAGACAATACAATTTGGTAGAAAATATTAAGAAAAAAATCTTTGTTTTTTTCACATACAGGCGCGTGCATAGATATTTTCAGGGGGGGTTATTATGGAAATAAGAGGGCAAAAATAAGATGTGAGACCTGCCTTGTTAAACATCTTAGGGGGGTGTTAACACCCCTCTTTCTTACGCCATTACACCCATATTTAATATATAATAAAAATATATATTTGGATATTCATGTTTTTTAGTTGTCTAAGACAATTTAACAATCTCCCACCGTCGAATTAACATTTCCCTCCTATATTCTAGAACTTCTAAAAGTGAACGGTTTTTTCATACATTTCAGCAAAATATTCACTTAGGAAAAAAATGATCTGATGAAAAATTGTTATTTTATTTGTTTAATTCTTTGGGTTTTTTTTCTATCCAAAATATGTACTATATATAAAAATTTTAGCCTTTTTTGCTAGGTATTTAATATTTTTGTTGCATTTTTGCAACACCATTGAAAAAAGTGTGGATGCCTGGGGGCCTGTATTAAAGTCAAAGTCACTCAAGCCCTGCCACACTAGCGGGCTGATCCACTCCCCCTCCCCCCCCCCCACTATAAAGAAGAGTGCTGCTGTCAACCAGTTTTATGGTTGTATGTGACGGGGGAGGGGGGAGAGGGGGTACTGCCCGCTAGATGTGAAAAAAACCCCACCTTTACCGACGTAAAAAAAGTAAATTGGTTAAGACAACAATCACAGAACCATCTGTAGCGTTTTTTGTTACATTTTTAATTCTTTAAAAAGCTTAAGAAATCTTTCATGATCCATATTTAAATATGGATAGGTAGATAGATAGAAAGGCAGAAAAATATTAAAATTATATAATATAAAGACAAACATATACATAGAATTAAAAAAAACGTTTATGTATCTCTTGAATTCAATAGAAACAATTTTCCAATCAGACAATTTTAATTTCAAATTAAATTCTATCTATTTAAAGCTGTAAGGTTTAAACATTTACGTAAATATTACTAAATTTTATTTAATGAAAATCTAAATTTAAGAAAGGATTATATATTGACGCATAAGACTGTTTTTAAAAAGTATATCTATACAGAAAAATTATATAAATAACATTTTAAACATAAATATTGGATAAGTACTTAATTATTTCAAAATTACATTGCCACCAACTATCAATTTTAATAACAAATTATTTTTATTTCAGGTAAGGAAGATGAACAGACAGACATCCAGGTTGCTGCTCCAGCACCAGCTCCAAGACCTGGATTTAGAACCTTGGCGGCCAGAAAAGCATATGATGAACCCTTGGACATTTCCATTGAAAGGAAGGCGGCAGAATCTAGGTATTCAGATGAAGGTTCAATGAGCCCAGGATCCTGCCTGTTGTCCACCACACACGAGGACAAACCTGTCAACCTGGTTGTGCCCAAGCGTCCTCATTGGAACCAGCCTGTCCAAAGTGGACCTATCTCTAAGCTGGCGCCTCCCCCGCCCTCCATCAAGCCCATGGTGCCGCTGCCAGCGCCCTCCCTCGGCCCTCCCCAGGTGATGACCCCCTGGCAACAACTGCAGGACAAACCGATGGATTTCTCCACCAAGCGGCCAATTTTTGCACCACTTTCAGTCAGCCCCCCAAGGGGACCCAGAGAGGTGCCCTCACACCATCGCCGCCCCCCTCCAGCCCACCCTCGCAGACTGCCGTCGCGCGAGGCAATTTTCCACCGCAACTTACTTGTGCTTATCCTCAGAAAAATCCGTGAAAATCCTGAGCATGGACGCGCTATTGTTCGCATGCTGATGCATGTGTGCCGGCTGCAGGCAAGGGCAGCCGCTGGCGGCCAGCAGGGTCAACAAAACGCCAACGGCGGCCAAGGAGGTGCAAGTTCAAGGCCTGCCGCCGCAGGTGGTGGAAATACGTATAGCAGTGGTGGCAGCCAAAACGGCGGCTCTACCAACTTTTCTGGATTTGGAAACAGCAATGGCAGCACAAGTTCCGGGGGCAGCAGCAGCGGTGGCAGCCCGCACTCTGTCCGCAGCAACAGTACTGAAAACGATGATACCCTGTTCGACCCCAACCTGGAGTTTGCCAGTCTGGATTTCGACCTGACCGTCACCAAGAAGTGGCTGAATGAAAATCCTGACTTTAATCCTCTCAAAATTTTGGACAACATCAACTTAAAGAGTGCTTTTACAAATTCCGGGGCTATTGAGTCGGTGCCCAAACCGCCGCCTGATTCGTCCATTGACCGCGACACCGCCAACATCCTGCAGCTGGCCGTTCCGGTGCCTGATCCGTCGGCCACGTTTCTCGACATCGGCACCGACTTCGGCCCCATGAGCATGTACGAAGACGACCCGTTCAACTTGGAGCAAGTGAATCCATCTAATTTTATCCTGCCAGAATCGAACCCATCACCGCTGCAGCCCAGCTTAACATCCACAAGCAGTTTAAGCTCGCCCAGCGGGAGCAGCTCATCGGCCCAGTCGCCGAACGGCTCAACGTTTGAACAGCTGAAACCTGCCGCAATTTTGCTACCCCATGCGCTTGCTAACCGCGTTCATCACCACAACCTACAAGAACATCACTCGCTGCAGTCGCAGCAGCAAAGCGCTTACGCCTCCCTGATGGCCGAATCCGTGGCCGCCAGCAGTCATTGGAACAACAGCAGCCAAAACCAGCAGCCGCAAATTAAGATGGAGCCTTTGTTCATCAAGGAAGAGCCCATCCATATGCATCACAGTATAGGACATCTTGGCGGCCCCTCAAGTCTTGCCGACCCCTTGACCGACATGAGCCCACTATCCCCAATGGACCGTATGCCTGGGACCCCGGGCAAGGGGAGAAAACGGTCATATTCCACCACAGAAGAAGAAGATTTAACAAGTGTTCCCTCACTGCAAATGAGAATTCAAATTTTACAACAGCGGGTAAGTTCAAATATCTTTTTATCTGTCTTTTGAAATATCTTGGTATTAATTATATTCTTTTTCTTTAAAACATTTTACAATAATTAAATTTACTTAAGAATTAAAAATTAAATAATTTATTTTATTTTCTAATATAATTTAATTAAAATTTTATGAAAAGATGTCACACTTTTAGATGCTATCGTCATTTTTTTTACTAAACTTATTTTATTTTGTATATAGATATAATTATAAAATAGTGCTCTAGATAGAAGTGTAAATATATCAACGTCAAAATTTAAATTTCTTTGTGTAAAATTAATTTTCTTTGGTTTATTAGTGGTGATGCTACTCTATAATTTACTAACCTATTAGGGAAATATGCTATAGCTGCTACTTAAGATAGACAGCTGAAATTTTAGGGAAGATTCATAGTATCTGTTAGTATGTCTGTCTGTCTGTTATTTATTGTTCCTAACCTTGCTTTATGAGGTTTCGTAATTTTCATTTAGTTTTACATATTCTCTATTTCTTTTACTTTTTATGACAAAGAACATTTGCTCTGTTACTCACTTTGTCTGTTCGTGCATCTATGATATATGTATAAATCTCCCCTTGAAAATATACAACTAAATCAAATATGTTTACCAACCGTCTAATAGATCTTAAGTAACACATATCTCTCAATTTAGTTTGGAATACCCAAAGACGCGCCGCTGGAGTTAATCAACGGCGGCCACGGCATCAAGAACCCGATGGCGAGCGACTCGCCGGACAGAATTGAGAAGCTGCCGCCCATCCGCTCCGAGAACGACCCGAACAAGATGGCGTGCCGTGTGTGCGGCAAGGCATTCACCCTGCAGCGCCTCCTGAACAGGCACATGAAGTGTCATAGTGATACAAAGAGATATTTGTGTACTTTCTGTGGCAAAGGATTTAATGATACCTTTGACCTGAAACGTCACACCAGGACCCATACAGGTAAAGTATTGGATATCATTCTTCTCAAGGATCTAAAGGGATAAGACAATGGCCGATTAATTGATGTAAATCCTAAATTTCTTATTCTGTAGATTAATTGTTGAAACTTTGGACACTCCACTATATGAACCTAAAAATGAAAATTAATAAAAGTCCCTAAAAGTTATTAAGAAAACGTTAATATAAAAACTTTGGGGACTAGTGTAATAAACAGCTAAATGTCCCCTATGTATAATGTATAAAATATTCTTTTTTCTATTTTTATCTATTCTAAAATTTATAAACAATAAACAAATTATATTTGTATTTTAAGGAAAAAAAATATTGATATCAATTTATAAATAATTTGGTAATGAATATTCTGCATTCTTTCTTAACAAAAAGTATGGCTCGGTTGACGTCATTTTGACGTCATTTTCGTATTTTTCATCTTTTAATATGCGGCGTAATATAAAAAGTTCAGGTTCCGTGATAAATAAGTTTATTTAAGATGGTTTAAAATAAAATATATAAAAATATGTACCTTGAAAACATTAAAATCTTTTCACATGAAACGTTCATTGGTCTTTTCCAGGATGATTGACAGACCGACGGACAACGTATGTTATAAACTAGATGTTCATTAGTACAGGGTATCTTCACTGAATATTTCAGCAGCCGATAATTACACCATTTTTGACGGACGAACGGATATTTCAAATTATTGAGAATCTTCGCTACTTAAGACCTTAAGAGTATTTATTTTTAAATTTGGTTAAAACTTCAAGAAAGGTTGAAAAATTGCGTTTTAATAAACAAAATATGCATAGATCAATATTATTGACGTAGGTAACAATTGTTTGGAAAAAGGTTTCATAATTTTTCATCGCATTTAAAAAATTAGTATTTTTGAATAAATTATAATATTATTAGAAAATCTGGATGGTTTTTTTTAAATCAAAATACTTATTATTCAATTATTTATTTATTTTCCAAAAATTAATCCAAAATTAGATTTTGATGGTTACTGATAAATTACATTTAATTTTTTAATAGGTATATTGATTGCATTTTAAAAATTACACTGTAAACATTTTATTTTTCTTTATTATTTATTTTTTTAAACAGCTATAAAATTCTATTAATTAACATCTAATTTCTTCTAAATTGCGCCTTGCGATAATTAGATTTTTGAAAAATGTTTTTGAAAATGAAATATATTTAGTTTTATATTCTTTCTAAAAGCATGAAAAAAATTTTTACAGTGTAAATGATAAACTACTACCTAGTATTGAATCCAAAATTTAAAGGAACAAAAACACTAGTAGGGAAGTAATTTGAGATATTTTTAAACAATCCTATTCCAACTTTTTTTTTTATTTTCACAAAATTGATTCATTTTTGATTGATTGAGGATTGAGTTTTTAGTAAAGCTAATTTTTTATTAATAAAGTTTTAAAAATTTAAAATATCTTTTATGTTTTTTTGCTGTCATTGTCTCTAGAAATAGATTCAATTAACAATTAACATTTAAATTTTACATTTTTTTCCTGATTGTTCTTCTGACATTTTCAAACTAACTCTGTTTGATTGTCTTTAAAATTTATTTGTCTACCATAGTTACAGGGATAGGTATAAGGAAGATAAATAAATCTTCCCAATTTATCAATACACAATGTTTCACATTCTTGTAAAGTCTTACTTCAGAAAAAAAGATTAATTAAAAAGATATAGATCTAAAAAACAAAAATAGGACAAAGACCAAAATTGTGTCAAAAATGATCCATGTGACGTCATAAAAATGAGGGGTTATCCATCTCTTTTTCAGGGGTTTTCTTTCCCACTTCTCCTCTCATTTTTCTGACGTCACATGGATAATTTTTTACACAATTTTGTCATTGTCAAAATTAGACATTGTTTCTTATAAAATTTTCATGATTCCGAACCTTTAAAGATAAGATACAACGATTTTGTTATGTATGAGTTTGTAGCTGACTTGAAGATGTAACTCAACTGAATAATCTGAATTATAAATAAGATATAGATTTACAAAATAAAACATTCGTTACATATATACAAACAAACATGCAGAGTTAGGGTTCCTAAGCAGCATAGTACACACTGTGAGCTTTGAAAAATATCATTAAACTTGCTTGATATTTAAGGTATAGCACATTGTTCTAGCTATAAACCCTCTCTTTTATTCCTCTCACGTCTCTCCTTATCCTAAACTCTTAAAGGTCATTGGTACCGAAAACCAAATCACTATAGTTTTAAAACGCCAATTTGAAAAGTATCTAAAAGTTCAATATTTATTCACTTTTTTTCTCAAGTAACTGAAGAAAAATGTTTTGCCTTATACTATCAAAAAACCTTAAAAGTGATCATTATTTGAACAAAATTTATTGTTTTTCTGACACTTAGTATGACGTCTATAACTACCAAAGTTATTATATTTTTTCCACTGTGAATGATAATCTATGACACCGAAGTGACATATGAACACAAGATAGTTGGCGTTATGGCATAAATCTGATTTAAAGCGTTTTTTTTGTTGGAAGATTCCATATCACAAATACAAATATGGAAACAGGAAGGTTGAGGGCAGGGATATAGCATCTCATGATAATACTTCTTTGTAACTATCCCCCCCCCCCTCCATCCACCTCAATCCACAATCATCTTCCCTCCGACTGGATGAACGAACGCACAATTAAATGGTGTTCATGTTAGTAACCTAAATTGATGACAACTTTACCCCTGTCATAACATCCAAGTATATTCTATATCCATTGTCAAATCCCTGCTTCTACTAAATAGGAAGGTTACTCTAGGTCGTAACATAACATTATTAATCTTTTGGGATAAATCATATATTTTAAAAATATATCCATTTATTATTCAAAACATATTATAATTTTGGTATAAATATGAAAATCATGTCATTATGCATAAATAGCTCAGTAATGAAAAAAACTGAAATTTTAGCCATATACGGACAAATAGACAGACCTAAAGTAGCTGCGCTACCAAAAAAAACACATAAAAATAACATTTTTAGAAATCTATGGACCGTTACACCATTATAGCTTTGATAACGCAGCATTCAATAATTAGATAATTAGGTTTTAATCAATATAAAAACATTTTATCCATCTTTGTGTACACTTAAAAATTATTATTTTTAATGCTTTGTTAAATTATCAAAAAACTAAATGTTATATATAATTGCTTTTGTTTTAAGCGTTTGAAGTTTTATTGACTTTTGACTTTTATACCATAAAATTTATCAGAGCTGGATCTTTAAATCGTTTTTATGGTGCGCTGAATCGGGGCGATTCAGAGGTGAACAGTAGGTGCGGTGATGGTTTTATAAAAATGTTTTCTTGATAGTTTTGCAATAAAATATCAAAGTAATTTTAAAAATATCCATTTATTACATATGATTCACCCCAATTTAGCATGAGTGGCATTGCCGCGCCGGTACCGCGCCACTGGCCGCGCCAAATCGCCCATGCAAATTCGATTTAAAGATTGGTATTAATAATTTGATGGTGCGCTGAATGAATCGCCCCGGTTTAGATCACCTATAAACGATTTAAAGATCAAGCTCTGGTTATACATTTTATATCTTTCTATCAATCTACTCATCTAGTATCATCTAGCCAACAATAGATCATCCATTTATTTTGATATGATATTTATCTACCTATTAATTAAAAAAATAAAGTATTCCATGGAGGGAGAGCATACTGGTACCCAAAGTATTAGAAACAAGCTAATTTCTTGCATTAAAGACTTATTTATTTTATTAAATATTGATTGGCTGGATCAAAATAGCAAACTTTTTAATAATAAGTTTTATTTAAAGAAGGAGTAATTTTGTTGGTAATCATTGGGAATGTATATCAGTTTAATGTCCATTGTCTTACTCCTTAAGATCCCTAAAACCTACTCTTTAATTCACTATTTATGTCCGTCCGTCAGTCCGTAACGCAATAGGAGAAATGTGATTTTCTCGGCTGCTATTTAAGATAGAAGCCTGAAACTTCTTGTCAACATTCCCATCATTAAGGAGCATAATTAACTATAAAACATCAATGGCGGTCTGACTGCTTTATAGCAGGTTTTTGGCGATTTTTTATTTTAACATTTTTTTCTTTCAGGTGTCCGCCCCTACAAATGTAACCTTTGTGAGAAGTCATTTACCCAGCGCTGTTCCCTGGAGAGTCATTGTCTCAAGGTCCACGGCGTAGCTCATAATTATGAATATAAACAGAGGAGAAGCAAGGTACGTATATTTTCCAGTATCGCTTCGATACCGATTAATATCCGGTGGATAAGAACCGGTTTTCAGCCATACTGAAAATTATGTGTAGCATCGTATTATATCCAGTTTACGAATATAAAAATGAACAGACATACCTGATATTAAAACCAGTTTTGTTAAACCTTATGTAAAAGTAACAGGATGAGTAAATCTGTCTGTAGCTTAGGTTCTCGCTAACCGCTAAACCGATATGGTTCTCCTTTATAGTGAAGTTTCTTACAGTTTAGGTTAAGGTTAATGAAAATTAAGCAAATCTATCTTATTTGTGAGATAGATATATCTACGTATTATTGTTACATCACCAAATATAAACCTCTCTATAAAAGAGAAGCACTATCTTTTTTTAAGCTTTAAATTAAATTAATTTTATTCTTTTCAAACAAAAAGTATAAAATTTTAAAGTTTAAAATGCTGTAAACTTAAATGTTAACTTGTAGGAAATAATTCACCTATAAGTCTTCTATCTATCTATATGCCTATCTAACTATCTATCTATTAAAATAAAATATAGG
>LS051003.1:0-19121 GCA_900241095.1 Acartia tonsa | reverse complement strand
TCAGACCTGTAACTCTTTTTTTAGTTGAGTTCCTTTGACTTTTAGTTTTGGTTTCAAAAAGTGGCACATCCGCCTCCCCCCTTTTTGAACGTCTATTTCAAAGACAAAAACTGTTGCAAATCTTTTAACTTGTTGAATTTTGTTTAATTTTAATGAAAAAAACGTATTTAAATTATCTGTTAAAACGTTAATAATTTAAAAAATATATATACCTATACTATCTTACTACATAAAAAGTTCATATAAATTCATATTTCTATCAAGTTTAACATCAGAACTTAGATAAGTTATGTTATGTGCTAAAATCTTAATCAAATTATATGGAACATTAAGGAAATCATTTAAATTTGCATTTCATAAACTACATTGGTTGAATATCATACATAAGGTGCCAGTTATATCATGCTAATAGTATATTATATATTATTTATGTATATATGCTTAAATCTTCCGTGCATGGAAAAGTAAGTTAAAGATTATAAATAAACCATTGCCCCTTCTGTGTTTTAGGTTGAAAAATAAAATGTTTATATCGAATCCTATGTATACATAACATAAGGCTTTAATGTCCAGTAATGTTTTATTTCCCGTGCCCAATCCCATTGTTAAATATTTTTATCTTTGCTTTAGGCTTACACTAAAAAAGTATAGAAAGAGTCTGTAGGTATTAATAATGTTTATTTTAGGTCGTTTATGCGAGAAATGTGACGGAAAATGTGTAATCTGCGACTCCTATGTGAGACCCTGCACATTGGTCCGTATCTGTGACGAGTGCAATTATGGCTCTTATCAGGTATATGGTCTCTACGCAGCTTCTATTTACGCACTAACACACAATTAATCTTGTATTTTAGTAGTAAGGTTGTTATGTCTAAAGCTGAAGATTTCAATAAAGATTCAATTTTACATTTTGGAGAAGCGTGACATAGGTCCCAGGATGGTTTAGGCTATATTGATGCCCCCATCCTTTACACTACTATTTCAGTGTCCCTAGATGCTAGGGGCGCAACCACTAGCGATATTTACAAGTTGTTACGACCTTTTTAATAACTAATGTTTAAGATTTTCTTATTTTTACTGTGTATTATATAATTATATAGTTATAAATCATGCCATGCTTTTTTTTAGTAGGTACATAACATATCAGATTTTCATTGATTTGTCAATGAAATAGAAAGCTAATTTCCCCTTAATTTTCTTTTGATGATAAACTTCAAACATTTACCTAGGTACCTATCATAGAGTTAAAAAGAATGTTTACCTATCTATTGAAAAGATAAATATTTTTTTGTTTTATTTTTCAGGGAAGATGTGTAATTTGCGGTGGTCCTGGAATCTCTGACGCCTACTATTGCAAAGAATGTACAATCCAGGAGAAGGACCGGGACGGGTGTCCAAAAATTGTCAACCTGGGAAGCTCAAAAACTGATCTCTTCTATGAAATGAAAAAGTATGGGTTCAAAAAAAGGTGATGCGCTGCAGCCAAAGATATGATGGTGAAACAAAGTTTTGTACATTACAGTACAGTGTATTAATCTCACTGAGGCATTTTTTATACCTAAACAAACAACTCCAAACATCAATGTTACCTTAATATTTTTTTTCAGAATATGCCAAAATGATAGGACCTCTATGGGCTTTAAGCCTAATATGCACGGTCTGGCCGGGTCTAGAGGCCAGCCCATCTTCTGTTGTTCCTCTTACAGAGGAGGAGTTAGAATCAGTTGTTATTAATACAACTCCTGAACCAGGCATGTTTGTTAAGCATTTTAGGTTACCTGAATACCTAGACATTTAATTAGAATTTACACATGAAACGTAATGGGATGGCTTTCTGAAGAGAATTTGATTATATGATACCTAATGGGCTGTTTATTACAGTATTCCCCAAAGTTTGATAATAACGTTTTCTTATTCGTTGGCTTAACAACTTTGGGGACTTTTATTGAATTTTGATTAGTTGGTTCGTCAAGTTGAGTGTCCAAACTTTTCCCCTTCTAATTATAATCTGAAGATGGGGTAATTTTGTGTATCGTCATTAGTGATGTAAATCAATTTATCTGCCATTGTCTTCGCCCTTTATTAGATCCCTGCATTCATGGAAATTCTCCTTTTAATTTGGTGCTGATTGTAAAAAGTACATGTTTAACAATCATTTATTATGCAGAATGTCCCTCCTGGTGTACCTGTACCCGGGATCTGCGTACTGTTTACTGTACAGGCGCGGAACCGTTCTACACTCTCCAGCTACTTACTAACAGGAAAACATACATTGAAATATGTAGCTATAAGTATCAAGATTTAAGTAATGAAATTTGCAATGCTTCTGTCTGCTTGGTATTGGTAAGATTATGAGGTTTGAGTTTTGGCCCAAATCTTATCATAACTTACTAATCACGCTTAAAATTTCTTCGTATAGGGAAGTAGACATAAACAGATGCAACTTAAACCATAAATAAAAGCTCAGGCTTTGTATTTTATATTAAATGGTTGGTTGTCTGTAACAAAAGTACAGTGAAGCTTTTTTTGGATTAATATAAATTAATTGTAAAATGCGCATAAAACTTATGTATGTTTATTGTAACAGATACACTGAAACATTGACGTTGGAAGATTGTTGGGTACCAGACGAGGCATTCAATCAAACTTTTTCAAATCTTTATCTTGGTTATCTTACTTCTCTTAGGCACAGATTTTATCGCATTTTTAATACTAAAATCAGCTTAATATGGAACTTTACTGCCTACTTTTTATAATGTAGGTCCAAGTTGCTTAATTTTGCTCTTTTATTGCACAGGGATAGACAGGCCTTTAAATCTTAATTTTAAGGAGGGGTGTTGACATCCTCTCCATACGCTTATGGTTGAATCTCTTTGCCTATAAACAGGCACATTAGTAATTAAGAAAAAAAGGATATCAAAGGGATAGTTTTCTGTTATAAGTAATTCTTAAACGTTCAACTAGAAAAATTTATATTTTGTTTTACAATTACCTGCTTAATGTGATAAATCCTGTGTTCTAGTTTAAAAGAATGCCTAATCAATTCGAGCAGCCTGGAGGGGGGCTATCAAACCCCCTTTCCACGTCTGAGGTCGTTGCAGATATCCGGTATGAGCAGCGACCCCGAGGTGATGGCTGATGCCCTGCAGGATTGCTACTTCTACGAGCATCTGGAGGATGTGACAATTGTGAATACTAGTCTTCACCAGAATCCTTTGCCAAACTGTGATACTTACAGTCTTAGGTATCTAAGTCTTTTTTTATCCTATTTATTATACCACTTATTATATTAGTAACTAATGATCATAGATAATTTTTTTTAAATAGGTAGTTTTTATCGAGGAACCATAGAAAAGGGTAGGAAAGCGCATTAAAATAATCTAAACTCTTTCAAAAACATGTATAACTTTCCTAAAATAAAGAACTCACTCGGTTCAGTAGTTATTGAAATCTTAACCAACAGCAAAAAACCTTACTACTTTACAGTGCTTACTTAATATAATATCTTATTTTCAGGAGCTTAAATTTATCCTACAATAGTCTGATGAAGTTTGATATGCAACATTTGCAATATTTATACAATCTACAGGTGACAGTTTTAAAATGATTTTTTTTCACAATAAACTATCGTAGCAATAACATTTTTAATAAAATTTTCTATCTACTGTTTTAAAGCTACTGAAGATGAAATTGTATCCATTTTAATTGATAGGTTCTTTTAATGAATCAGACATACTTTCATTTGGCTTAAGTCATGAAATTTTGATTTATTGTTAAAATTCTTTTTTTTCCAGACCCTTGATATGAGTAATAACAATCTTGAGTTGATCAAGCCCTCAAAGAAAAAGTTCCCCGAACTAAGAACATTGAAATTATCCGACAACCCGCAATTAATAGCAGTTTGTACCAAGCTTTTACGATCCCTTCCAAATCTAAAGGTGAGAGTTGTTCATATGTTCGCCAATGGTATTGCTGTTTTGACTACACTATCTAGTGTTCTCATGCGTGCAATGCATCCTTGAACAAAAACAGTCTTGACAGTATTTACTGGAGATTATTCATTTTTTCTGTTATGACAGGTGTTCTATTTGTTTTTTGTGTAATTTGGTGCTTTTTCTTGATTGGTTGGTTCTAACAAACAGTGACAAAACTTTTCACCCGATATTTTTATTCTACAGAAGAGGTGATTTTGTTTATTATTAGAGGGGATGTACATCGATTCATTTCCATTGTCTTATCCCTTTAAATGTCATATTTATTTCCTTCTTACCTACTTGAGTTTACTTGGTTTTTACATGTTATTAATGATTATAGGTATGTAGTTACTGAAAAGTACACAAAGTTCATTTTATGTTATATACAAACAAACTTCTTTGTAGACACTTTTTTATTGCAATTATCTCTAATTAGAAATAAAAAAGTAAAAGTCGCGCAGCTACGCTATAAATAATGTATGTCCGAACGTCTTTTAGTACGTTATGAAAAGTTACAATATTAAAAAATTTTCTGGACGTTCTTTTTATTTATTTTAACTAAGTAGGTATCAACCAATTTTATTGTTTTATATGTATTTTATTTGAAATGTTGAAGTTGTGTATATGATATATTTATTCTTTTTATTTTAGAGTTTGGATATTTCGAGAACTGGAATATTCTCACTGTCCCTCGGATTGTTGGAG
This sequence comes from Acartia tonsa, assembly GCA_900241095.1. NCBI lineage: Eukaryota > Metazoa > Arthropoda > Copepoda > Calanoida > Acartiidae > Acartia > Acartia tonsa. Next base: position 14,442 of record LS051003.1, on the reverse strand, counting down.
CATAAGAGTTTATCTATTCTTGATACGGATGACATTCATCTCAAGTGCAATTGTCAAACAACATTAAGGTAAGAGGCAATCGAATCTATAATACAAAGTAGAACGATGTCTGTCTTTCTCTCTGTTTGTTTGTACCGAAGGATCTCGCTAACCGCTGAACTGATCGGGTTCTCCTTAACAGGGTAGCTTCTCATAGGTTCCGGTAAGGTTTATGACTATTTTAGGGGAGGGAACCACCACCCTCCCAAGAGAAATCACCCCCTAGAGGCCTCTAGCGGGCGATGCCGCTAGTATAATACAAAGTAGAACGATATATGTCTGACGTCTGTCCGTCTTAAGCTTAAGATCTTGTTAATCGCTAAACGTTTTAGACTTTGCTTTTCAGGGATTGGACCAATTTTTTTCCAATTTTCTCTGGAAGTGGCAAGGTATTAGATACCAATGAGAGATGACATTTTCTGTTTTTCAACTTCGGCAAATGTTGATATTAATGTGCCTCTCTATTCATGACAAAATTACCTTTATTGTAGGCTCGAAAGCATGACCTCCAAGGACTTGTTTGAAAGTTTGGAGTGCAACTCCCCTGTTTCTGGGACCAAATTTTTACTAACTGATCCAAAGATACTGGATAGTCTCAACTGCGGAGATATATTAGAAGAGGTAAATTTATACAGATAGAGAGCTAGATGGATAATTAGATAATAGTTATTTATTGCTTACATCGCATTATAGACTGCTTTCCGCAGATATTAAAATAAAAAAAGATTTGTTTTGTTAGCCCTAAGAGCCCAGGCTAACAAGACTGTTAATGATTTTGGGGTTTTTATTTTAATATCTGTGGAAAATTTTCTCTAATACTATGCTCTACATGATATTCCAGTATGTCTGAGAACTGGTTCTAATCTAGTGGATGTTTTTGATTTCGAAGCCATACTGGAAAAATATTTTAATGGACACTTGAATAGAAAATTCTTTAGTTCAATTGTAGATTTTTATAGATTAAAAAGATAATTAGGTAAAATTTTTGCAAAAATACACGAAAAATTTAGTTGACAAATTGTTGTGCATAACGTTGTAGCATAAAATGCGTAAAAATTACACAACATGTAGTACAATGTACATTGCAGGTTTATTTATTGCTTTGAAAACATATATACATATAATATACTATAAAGGGAAAATTAAAAACATTCTTGTGCTTACTCAGGGAGGGAAGGGACATTAGATTATAAATTAAACTGGTACCAAAGTTTTAATCCACGTTATCTTATTAGTTGGCTCAAAACTTTGGGTACCTACATTAAATTTTCATTGGTTGGTTCTTTAGGTTGAGTGTCCATATGTTTTAACCACTAACTTGAATCTACAAAAGGGATAATTTAGATCCCTGTAAAGTAAGCCATTTTACTATGTTGATAGTTTTTTATTAAAAGAAATATATAAACAATTGTTATGATTTTTATCTAAATTTTTTTTATATTAGGAGCCCCTAAGTGAGTACATGTATCGTCCTGGAGACTCTGTTCTGCTGGACTGTCCCCTGGAAGGTGACCTCCAAGGATATGAAATTCTCTGGTTATCCCCCAGGTTTGAACATTTTTTTTAGCGGTTTCCCTCATATTGCATCCAGTCCAAAATCAACTGTTTTAATAATACCGCAATTTTATGCTCATTTTAGTTCAGGCTAGGTTAATTAAATGTTAAGAGAGTCACTTAGGGCTTGTATCCCACAAGAGATAGAAATAAGTTTTTTCGCCAAAAAAAGTAAACAAGGGGGGGTTGGGTTGTCGAGTTAATTGAGCAATAGGTTTGAGTAAAAGTTCCGGTTATTTTTTCATGTAAAATATATTCTAAATATGCTAAATATTAAACCAATCAAAATTAAATTCAATGATAAAAGTAGCAAGGCTTTTTTTGTCTGAAGAAAATTATCTTAGAAAATGTTGGTCCCAATTGGTTGTACTTTTCAAGGAAGCTTTATAATATCTTGGGTTGGTTTAAGGATTTTTCCTGAACTTCCCTCACTGCATTTTCCTCGAGGTTGGGGGCGAAGTAAATTGTCCAATGATATTAAGAAATAAGTTTAAGATCTCGGAAGATACTGGCCCGAATTGTTTGTACTATTCATGGAAACTAAGTATAAATATATATTTTGGGATGGTTTCGGGCTAATTCCGGACCTCCCCCGCTCTCCCTTAGAGGCTAAAGTTGAAGCAACTAGTTTAAAGTATAACAATATTTTACAGTTATATTTTACAGGATGGATCTTGTAAGAGGATTGCCTGAGCCAGCCCAAGTATGTCCTCCTGCTCATGATCTTTACCAGCTTGTTCCAACTACCAAGTAAGTTTTAGATAGATAGATAGATGTAGTATAGTATGTCTTACCCAGGATATAATATATCAGCTTGTTCTATCTGTTGACTATGACTGTTGAATACATGGCAAAAAAACTGTGTTCTGTCTAAAAAAAAGCATTACTGTACTGTTCAGTATTCAGGAAGGTTTTTATAAAGTGCCGACCATCTATTTACTATTTAATTTTATACCTCTTTGAAGAAAGGCATAAAGTTTTCACTTCTTCCAATAATTAAATATTTTAATGATTTCTTGTCATTTGTATGACCATTGTGATCTTCGAAACAGTTTAGAAAGGAATGGTTTGAATATCTTTACGACAAAATTGTAATTTTAAAACAGATTTTAAAAAGGCATCAGTTTTCATGAAAGCTAATCTTGTAAGTTGTCGCTTTAACTAATAATTCTTTTTTTTTAGTGACTACAGCTATTGGGAAGACCATTACACTGTGTTATCCAACGGTAGCCTTGTCATTGATGAGTTTGGTTGGAGGGACCGTGGTCCATACACCTGTTATGCCTCTAATGGTATCCATAATTCATCTGCTAAAGCTTATCTTAAGCTTAATTATCATTACAGGTACTGTTTATTTTCTTTTTAACTGTGTCTTAATATTTATTTAATGGGGAAGCCTAGAAGAGGACATTGGACCGTAAATTATAATGCTCCTCTTAAGTTTTATGTAACTGAAAATATTTACCTATATTTTAAAATCTTCAAAGATTGCTAGATAATCAATATTATTCTTTTATAGAAACAAAATCTACTATCTATCTCTCGGATGGGGATTCGGAGCTGCCGCCTGTTTCCTTGGATTGACCTTACTGTGCAAACTAATGCATTATCTCCTCTGGAACTATGGCTGTTGCCTTTGCTGTAGCTGTTGCAAGGATCAACAACCGCCTAAAATAAAGAAGTTGGCGAAGGTAAAATAGTTAGACAACAGCCTATAAAGGACTTAGTATGGATTTAAGAAATTTATAAGTTTTAGATAAAAACTTAGAATTAGACATTGGATTTAAAATACCGTCGTCTTTAACAAGGACATAAATATATAATTCCTAAGAAGCGCAGCTAAAACAAACTTACAATGTTTTAGATTAAAGAAGAACAGTATTTTATATTATAGAAATAGAATATCTACCTTTTTACATATTCAAAAACTCTTATGTTTAAACTGAAATAGCTGTAGAATAACGTATCTGCTTGAAGTGTATTTTCGTGTGTGATCTTCAAAAATTTTCTAGTCTTTATTTCTTAAGAAATGATATTGCTCACAAATTGACGATGTTTATTGTTCAGGTTGTTGACTCAATTGAGACCTACCGTATTCAGCAATTAGAAAAGTTGAGAGAGAATTATAACATGCAGAGTCAGAGGATCCGAGATAACTGCGTCATGCAAATGGAGAAAGTCAGAGAAAATTATCATAACCAAGTCAAGTCGATTAAGGTAAGCTTGGACATTAAATGTTTAGAAAAATGGCTTCTAAACCAATCAATTTCCGCTGGATTAGAACCGTTTCTCAGCCGTACTGAAAAATCATGTATAGCATCGTATTACATACAAATATCCACAAATATTTTAATAAAAATTTTAAAATTTAAATTAATACCAGTTTTGCTAGCCCGGGTCTTCGGTCCTTCGGGGCCAACAAAGCTGGTTTAATCTTATAATTTTTTATTTTGATATCCACTGGAAGCTGTATATTATATGATGGGATAAAATTGATTATTGTCTTAGTTGCAGAACGAATCAAACATTTACATAATATAAACCTACTTAGGTGTATTAGGGAGATATACCTCATTTAAAGAACACCATTTTGCCTGCAACTTTTCTGCGTGTCAAAAACAACAATTCTTTATAGTAATAAAACTGATAAAGGTTTTATTTTATGTTGGATAAAAGATTTTTATTTGTTAAATAAAATTATTTTATAGATGGATCGGCATATTTAAAAAAAAAATATGTACGATATATTGCGAATTTGTTATTATCAGGACATGAAGAACTTGGGCAGCGCCCAATATTCTGGTATGAAGGAACAGTATGCTGATCAGCTGTCCAAAATCCGCGAGTACTCCAGCGGTCAACTTGATAAATGTCATGAAAATTATATTTTCCAAAGACAAAGGCTGAGGTAAGTTTCATCCTTTGAAAAATTAAAAATATATATTGTTCAGAAATTCTAAATAGCTGTTAACACACTTAAAATGAGGTTTTCAAAAATTAGGTCCAAATTAGATAATAAACAAATTAAGTATTAACTATAGCAAATATGTTAAGTTCGTTTATGGTTAGTCATGAAGTCTTTATAAAAAAAGAATAGATTGTTAGATTGCTACCTACACAAAATAAAATGTAAAAAAGTAGAGTATTTTTATGATATTAAATAAAAAAATTTACCCTTCCAATTACCTACAGGAATTTCTTGTTTTGATAGAAGTTCTCTTTTTGAACTACCCCATCTTTAAATTCCAAAGCTCAGGGAGAGAGGGGACATTGGGCTGGTTTTTTTTACACTGGTCATTAGTTTACTCAACAACTCAGGAGACTTTTATTGATTTTAGGTTGGTTGGTTCATTAAGTTGAGTGTCCAAACGTTTAAACTACTAACTTTAATCTACAAAAGGGATATGTTGTGCATTTTGGGGGTGTTTATCAATTTAACTGCCATTGCCTTATCTCTTTAGATCCCTGTCCAAAACTACAACCAATTTTGTTTTTGATATAAATATCGTTTTCAGGAAATTCTCTGCGCAAAACTACTTACGAATCCGCGAGACTAAACAGTACACCCAGAAGACCATGAACCGAGTGCTGGAGAACATGCCAGCCCTCTACCTGGATCTGTCCAGCTGTAAGCAGGGCATTGGGGACCAGGACCTCAGAGAGTGGCAGGATGAGATGGATAGAAGGTTTGGCTTTTGATTGTAGTAGCGAAGCCAATATACTATAGTGTGTTAGTCCTACTTTCCATCAAAGATTGTTAAGAATAAAGACCGTTTACATAGTAGAGATAATCTTCACTTAATAGTTTGCTTATATTCCCTTAAAAGGCTTGACTTCTTTGTCGTTTTCACAAAATTGCATATATCGAATCGTATTATGGGCATATTTTCAAGAATAATAAATTAAAAATTATAAAATTAATGTTGACCTGGGTCTTCGTCCAATAGCACCAAACAAAACTGGGATTAATCTTATAATTAAATTTTTCATTTTACTATCCGTGGAAAGCTGTTCATAAAATTTTTCACGTAAAATATTTTGGTTACTTTGTTATTTATGATCGGACAACAATTTTTCTTGTTCTAAAATACAAATTAAAGTTGAATTAAAAATATTTGTTGCTTTATTTTTTATCCACGTTTATGATTTCAGGGAAGCAGAAATGAAAGACATACTGAACTCAGACCGAGTTCTTGATCTCGAGGGTCTAGGGGACTCTCAATCTCTGTACTTCACCCCTACGGGTACTCCGTTCAGAGATATCTCTAATGACAAAGGAACCCCCATAAGGGATGAGAATGGCAGAATTATTTACAGCCCTTCAAGGTAAGAAGAATTGTTCGTAGACTTTTTCTAGTACCTTCACAAAAAAAAATTTAATGTATTAATATTAAAACGATCTATATTCTGGGAGGGAGGAAACATTGGGCTGTTCCAAAGTTTTATTAAATCAACCACAAATTGTAATCTACAGAAGGGGTAATTTTGTGTATCATCATTGGGGATGTGCATAAATTTATCGGCCATTGTCTTATCCCTTTAAATCCCTGATCAATATTTTATTAATATTCCCTCAATTGTACTAAAATAATAAAGATATGATTTTGCATTGCTTATGTAATGAAAAATTCCATGAAAATAAATGTATTATAGATCCCCAGAAAAAGGCGGGAAACACCGAGGCCACAAAAGGATGGTCAGCAACTTGAGCAGCCTTTTCCCATTCTGGTGGGGTGTTAGTCAAACTCAACAAGGTTAGTTAGATTAATTTCTTATCACATATATAGATTATAGGTATAAGCTTTAATTCTTTCTTTCTTACTCCTTTATTAATCTTATATTAAATTAAGATCCATGGCAACATCTATCATTGATTATTAGTCAATTTATATTAGAAGTCTTTTTTTTCTTGCGGTCCAATCTCAAAATAGGGTAGGGGGCGACTTACCTTCCTCCAAATAGCTTAAAAACTGCCTTGGACTAATAGTAACTTTCCTTGGAATTGTGAAACGATAGGTTCTGTAGTTGACGAGATTTTGGTTACAAGAAGTAAGTTATGATTTCTTTCACTAGCTATTATTTGCGAGGTATATAAAGATAGAAATACTCATGTAGATTCTTTGTTGACTTTTCAAAGTCAGATTTAGCGTGACGGGTCGCGTGATCTGCATTATCTGTCATAATTACAATATATTTATCTATATAGTTGAAACTGTTGCTATTGTTGAGCCCCTACGTCAAGATGATACTGCTGACACATTCCTCCCCGACACATCTCTTAACAACACTAATAATGGAGAAGAACAGTCAGTACCTTTAATTCCCAAAGACAACTCCCCCGAAATTTGTCCCAACTCCAGTGTGTCGCAGCAAAATTCGCCGACGTCCGCAAGGGCACTGCTGCTGCGAAGGCATAATCAGGCGGCCGCAGATGCTGCTAGGCCCAAGTCTCAGCCGCCAGATTCTCATCTGTGGAATATAACAACTTTGCCGCAGGTAAATATTTTATTTTTGTCATATCTTTCTTATTCATTTTGTCTTTCAAATATTCAATTTATATTTTATTTCAAGTAAAAAATACCCATTGACAAAAAAAATGGAACACCTATCAATTCATTTGTTTAGGGTAATGGTAATCATGAAGAAGACCTTCTTTTGACTGTAGACGCTCGTCAATTAACAGACAACCCCAATAATGCTGAAGCCGCTAGCTTAAACAGATCCAACTCCTTGCCCACAGACATAGGAGATGCGACTCCACCCCCTCTCCCCAAATCCTCCCCGCCCATTCACATTTTCACCAATGAACAAGCTCAGAAAAATTTACAGTCCAGGAAACAGCACCATTCGGTTGATATGCTGGCCACGCCTTTGATACCGTCTGTGCAGGAGTTTGGCAGTGAGGGGCATATTCGTGGCAGGTCTGCCTCGCTTCAACAGCTCCCAGCTGATGTGCTACAAGGCGGAAATCAAGGAATGTTACTTTTAATGAATTGACAAGTATAGATTCTCAAGTATTTTACATGTTTGATACTACTAGAGATACAAAAAAAGCCTCGAGATTTTGCTTATTGTTTGCATTAAAGTAAAAAATCAAGTAAACTTTCTATCTAACACAGATTCAATGAAATGATAAGAAAAGATAAGATTATGAGGCACAATATTTTATGAAAAACTAAAAGAATCGGTTCTTTGAATAAATGAAAATGTATTAAAGCCAATGGTTGATTGATTCTCATATTGAAAACGCTAAAAAAACAGCCAATATTTTTACAGACTTATAATTCAATAACTTATCTGAAAAATTTATTTAAAGTTTCAATCTTGTTAGTTGGAGGACTGGATGAGAGCATAACTGAGTCAAGTATTACAGATTCTGGTATCAAAGATTGTGGAGATGATGACTTTGGCGACATGAAAGGTGAATAATACTTTGTTAAAACTTTGAAAGCTTTGTTACTGTGAGTGTGTAATCCAACTGTTCATAGAAAAAATCAAAGAATGTCTTAAATGTTATTAAGGATCATTTTATATTCTTAAGTTATCCTATTGTTGTTTATCTACTCATGATTTTAAAATTGATGAATCAATTTTTTTTTAGGTTTTGGACATCTAGAGATACACCAGCCTGTTCTACAACAAGGACAATCATTTGAATTTGGCCTCAAGAGGCTTCCCGAGCATTTACCACAAGTAGGAAATTCCCCCAAAACAGCCTTGCCAACTCCCACTAATATATCTGACCAATTGAATGACCAAGTATTAGAAGTTGAAATCAAGATGGCCGAAAATGTTGATGAAACCAAGATGGCTGATGATGATGAAACTAAAATGGCGGACAATGCAAATAAAATGGTGGATTTGGTATCCAAGATGGTGGACAAAGAAACCAATATGGCTGACAATGAAACCAAGATGGCTGCCAATGAAACTAAGATGGCGGACAATGAAACCAAGATGGCGATTGGATCAAGCAAGACAGCAGAAGGCAATCAGACCATGGATGGTGACCAAAATTTGCAAGAAGATGGCAGCAAGCACGTCGGCAATGGTAAAGCTATATTGGCAGACGCTAAATATTTGGATATTGAGATGACTGACTCAGTCATAGTCACAGATGAATATGATGTAAAATAAATATGTAATCTTTATTATGATTAAGAATGTATGGGTGATAGGAGCATATCGATTGCAATAAACTTCACAAATTAATTTATTTTTTATAGTTTTGAAGTAATACAAATTATTTTAAAGGATTTTTTTAGTTTTAACTTAAAATGTTTTAGGAATACATGGTATTTTCGTAAAATATGATTGATTGAAAATTTTGATATTTTGTTTGTTGTAACATCTGTTCTCTAAGAGAATGACCTTTCTTATTGGAAAGCATTTGTACTAAACAATTTATCTTTTAATATACTTTTTATTGTTAGATGTTATACATAAATTAAAACATATTTAACCCCACTGCAAAACTCTATTTGATAGAATATTTTAGAATCACATTTTAGAATATATTATATTATAATATTATATAATCATTGAACATTTGAAAATTTTACTTTAGAGTTTGAGATTTAGATGAATAATTTATCTTATTCTTTTCTTAAGGCCTTGAAAGCTTCTTTAATTGCTGGAAGGATAGATAAATTTCTATTATACGAAGGAAAAAGCATAAACGATAGCAAACAGCTTCAAAATATATGTCAGTTCTGTCGCTATAATTCACCATTGCAGCCAAACTGACTTGCCAAATGGTAAGGGCTGAGATGAGAGAGAGAATTAGTAAGTAAAAATGTTTTAAAAAATAGATTTTTTTCTTTCTCTCTTGCTGCGCGCTCATTTGTATTTTTGCCTTGTTCAGTAGTTTCTATTTATGTGTGGTCTTTGGCTATTCTATTGCCGTTTTCCAGCCTTTTAAATTGACTTATTTTTTCTATTTCTTGAACTCTAAGATTTCATCATATTATTGACACCACCTATTCATGCAGATTTGAAATCATCTTAGCCTTATTTTCAATTTCATTAGATATAGAGCTTAATATTAATATAGTTTTAGTTATTACCGCTTATTTAGAATTGGTTTCCCCCCCAAGTATTATTAAAAAGGACTGATGAAAAGTTGTTTTGTTGAAATGTTATTTATTGCCTTTTATCCAGATTGGTTAAAATCTTAACTTTTGCCTTATTTTTTTAAATTTAAATTAGCCATTAAATACACAACTTGAAAGACTTATTTTTATAAATGTTTTGGGCAGCATATGCTAACTATTGTGAATATATTTAGTAATATAAAGCCCTGATAAACTTATGATAAAAATTAATGTGTCATTTATTGTTGTCTTTTTGTAAATGTTTTTATTGTTTTATAGTTATTGTTTTGTAGAAGTAGAGTTCTTCCATTTTTATTAATTGTATTATTTTGAATTTTTTTAGTGAAACCCCCGTCCCAATGATCAATTTAAATTGTTTGTATAGCAAATTTTAAAAATACTATAATCATTAATTGTAGTTTATAAGTATATTCCAAATAATCATCATTCACAAGTATATTAGAACATAAAATCATAAAAAAAATTAAGGAATATATTTAAGTATAGGTTTATTATATAAAAGTAGTTCATCCAATAATTACGATTGGACCAAATTTATAATTGTTGTCATTTTAAAAAGTCAGGTTTAGTAATATTATTGTTATTTAAAGTAAAATTAAAAATAGGACACAATTCTAATAATGTAATGAAAGAAAAGTAAAAAAATAGTTCTGATTTTCAGTACCTTCCTTCTAACAACTAAGCGACTATCAAATACTTGTATTGTTTTGTGGAAACAGAAAGTGTTTAGGTTCATTTGATTAGAAAACCTTTGTCTTAACTAAAAAATAAACATTTACCAGTGAATAATGCTCAATACGTTGAAAAAATGTAGAGGTATCTTTTATACAAGTGAAAGGAAATTAAAAGGTTTTTTATAAAGGTTTTATTTATGTAGGACACCTGAAAAAATCAGTTATAGTTATTTTTCACATCGTATTTTAGACAGCTTACCGGAGATATTAAAATGAAAATTTTTAGGATCAAAACCAGTTTTGAAAGCCCCAAAGGTAACAAAAATTGTACCTATCATGATTTTTATCTTATTATTCAAATAAAATTGTCTATAATACGATTCTATACATGATTTTTAGTATGGCTGAGATCTGGTTCTAGTCCAACTGATTCGAACTGTTTCGAAGCCATACTGGAATATCTATTTTCCTATGGTTGTATTTCATCTGCATACATAAAAACACAACAGGAACAACTTATTTTTTTTTACTTTTGTTGAAAGTTAAATACCTCTTATCATTTTAATTTCTTATCAGATTAACCTAACAATTGCAATTTTATTCCACAATTTTAATAAACTTACTAATACAAACCTATACTCATGTTTACAGCATTTATCCCATAATATACGTATTCATATATTAGATGATATGGTGTCCCGTCACTTCCCCATGGTGTCAAATCTGTAGACGGTTTTATATTTGGAAAAATGCGCCTTTGTTGTTTCAATGTAGGGCGTAGTTAACTATGGGAAGAGAAAATTTGCCAGGGACAAAGAGGGCAAAGAACTGTTTGTTACACTAGTCCCCAAAGTTTTATAATAACGTTTTTATTCATTGGCTTAACAACTTAGGGGACATTTATTGAATTTTGATTGGTAGATTTATGAAGTTTAGTATCCTAACGTTTAAACCACTATTTGTAATCTATATGGGTAAAATCTTTGGGGATGTACATCAATTTATCGGCCATTGTCTTATCCCTTTAGAGCAATACAATTTACGCTTTAGCAATAATTTACAGTTTATGATTTAGGACATTTTACGGAAATGGCGGAACACCACATAACATAGTCACTCCATAACTACATAAAATGGACTTCAATTTTAATCAGTGGTGCTTATTCTGCAAATGATTATATTTCCCCCTCAAAAAATATATCATTTTATTCCTCCCCTCGTTTTTTTTCTCTACGGAGGGGAAAACTGGTTAAAATGCATGAGTAAGTACTTTTCATTTTATCGTTTTTCACCATCCCACAAATTTTTTACCCCCCACCCCCCATTCTTTAACAAGGTACCCCATGCAGAATATACACCCCTGATTTAAAATTTTAATAAAAATATTGTATTATACTTACAATGATTTTGGTTCTTTTTAATTAGTCAGCTCAAATTAAGAACAAATTGCTAAAAGAAAGCTACTTAGTGACAAATCTATTGAAGGTATTTATGAACTGAATTTTTGTATGTATTTATAAATTATCTTGGAATAAAGTAGGTACTATGTACTAGAATATATTAGCTTGTCAATTAAATAATATTAAGATTTGAGTTTTTAAATTAACATTATGTAAAATGAAAATCTTTTATTTCTTACAATTAATTAAAAATATTACATTTTGTATAGAATTTAAAAAATAGTCTTCCTTTATCTACTTAAACTTAAATATTAGAAACATAACTTAGGGCTATTTGTAAATTCATTAAATTAAATTGTTTTTATTAAATTAAATTTCGATATTAAATCATAATCATAAATATAAGGGTTTTAAAAAGTTGTGCTTTTGTAATTATTTTATTATAAAGTGAAAAAAAGCATTAATATGTAGACCAAAAACAAAAATCATTAATGAGTTTTTAAAAATAGCTACAAAAGCACATTTTTGTATTGCAGAAATTTTTCAAAATTACAGGAAAAGAAGTGTTAGAGAAAAATATATATTTGTACCAGTTAAAGAATAATAAACTATTATTAGTGTTAATAACATATTTAGTTGAGACTTCATTACTTAATAAACAAGTGAATGTTTGTTTTCAGATTGCAAAGTAGCGCAGCAGCTACAAAATGTCAGATGATGAAGATATTCAGTATGTTAAGAGGAAAAGGGTTGTCCATTATGGAGGACTTGATAAGGAAACAACAACATGATTTCTGTTTAGTTTGATAATAGGGGTGTCGTGTAAAACTAAAAGAACAACTGTAAATCTGTTTAGATTTTATCTCTTTTAGAATCTCTGCTGTTAATTAAAATAATTATCCAGAAACTAAATCTTTTTTATTTTTTTTTATTAAAATTATCTTTCAATGACTATAAGAACTATTTTTAAATTGACACCTTTACTGAAAGCACTTTTATTTTTACTTGAGGCCTTTAGTTGCACATAAGAGGGGTGGGGTATAAGTGGATCCCGCTCTCTATTTTCAATTTTAAAATTGGGGGGGTTCATTTTTGTCAAGGGGCGATTTCTCTTTAAAGGATGGAGTTACCATCCCCCAAAATAGGCCTTTCCTAGGCCTATAAGTAACTTTACCTTAATGTTTAGCAGTTAGCGAGATCCTTCGCTACATACAAAAAAATTCTTACACTTTATAAAAAGATGACTACCTTACAAGTATTTTCTTTAATCGACTATTTTTTACCAATATCATCTATTTAGAAAGAAAAACAATGAAAACCAAAAAATCATTACAGAATTTATTGCTTATTATGACCATATTAGTGGTGGCCTAGATGCAATACATAAATCATGGTTGTTTCTGTGTTTAATAGGAGGGAATACCAGACAGAAAAGAGGCATCAGAAGACAATGTTCAAATCAGCTCAGAATACATGGAGATTGAAAAGGAAACATCTTTGTTCTATCATTGTTTCAATACCAATGAGTAAAAATATTACCTAGTATAGGTACCTACTCTTTTTTTTAATTGAGTTCTTTTACCTAAACAATGAATTCATCCTTATTTGTTACTTTGTACTAATTCAATTAGCAGTTTTTTTATTTTAACTGTTTTTATACATATTTATGCTATTTTATCATACACAATACTTTGTATTTTATTTTGCTTATTGCTTGCACATTTTTTCTTAATTGGTACCCAACCCAAATAATCAAATCACGCCTATTTCGTAAATCAAATTCCATATAGAAAAAGTTATACATCGCTGCCATGCATAGTCTCAAAGATGTAAATAAACAGGAGACGATCCCAAGTGACAAACTCAAAATGTTGGAAGAATTTGAGAACCGGCGGCGGGTTCGAGCCATCACAGTTTCCACAAACGATGCGGAGGTAAAAAGCTTTACTCCAGTGTAGACTAAGAAACCGATTAATATCCACTGGATTAGAAGAGACAATTTTCCGCGAATATTAAAATTAAAATCCTATTATTGATACCTGTTTTGTTAGCCCGGGGCTTCCGCCATTTGTGAATATCAAAACTGGCTCTAATGATCTTTTTTTCATATTTATAAAAAGATGCGATAAATAGCTAGAATTATATACCTATTTTCAGTGAATGTAATTTTCCATGAAAGAAATTTGGTTGAAGGTTTTAAAACAGCTAATAGCCCAGTATTTATCGTAGGTATTTAGGTATATGTTACATTCGTGCTTTATGTGTATGTAGAAAAAGATATCCTGCGTCAGTGCATAGTCTATATTCCCAATGCACAATGCCATCGAAGGTGATTTGACTTTTGTGTCAGAACCTGAATTGGGACATAGTGCATTTCATTACCCTAGGTTAGGTAACTTCATTTCACTTTTCAATAAAATCTAAAATGCAGCCGTTTTTGCAGGAGGTACCATTTTCTGTGAAAATTTTAGAGGAAAATTAAACAGTTTTTAGTTAATTTCTACTTCTATTTTCAACTGAAGAAAAAATCCTTTTGTGTATATACAGAATCATTGTTGTTACTTAATCTTATCAAAAAAAAAATTTAAAAACTAACCCATAATAGCCGATTTTTCATTTTGTTCAATATGGGTAAAATAAAAATATTACCATCTCCAAAGG
>LS050995.1:11916-24402 GCA_900241095.1 Acartia tonsa | reverse complement strand
TGCAATTCTTTCAAAATTTTCATTGTACATAAAATGTCATTTTAAAATGCCTAGAACTTTTTTGTTATAGAAGCTGAGGGCTTCAAATTTGGGGTATTGGGCCTACTTGTGACAGTCTTTCAGCAGTTAAAGCGTGGTATTTCTTGCAGGCTTCCTTTAAGTAGAACAACCACCCTATACTATAATAAAGGGTTGCTACATTTTTAGAAAAAGATGTCAAAAGATTATTGTCTGAAAAAAGGGGGGAGGGGTTCAGTGTTGGACATGCACTTTGAGTGAAATATCAGAAATTAAAAAAAACATTTATCAGCTATTTAATGTTTGTTGAACAAAAACGTCCCTGTTTTTTTGTTAAGAATTACAAAGAGATTATATTCTAGGTAAAATATTTGATATTTGTATAATTTTCATTCAAGAGAATTTATTAAATAATTTGCTTCAACAAAATCTCAAGAAATGGTCGGATGATGAGCATCAACATAATTGATAGACTAAATTAAAGTAATTAATTATGATGAAATACGTACCTTCATGTATTCATACTCGTGGAGTTATAAACAAATTGGCATAGAAATTATTAAAAACTAGATTAGTTGGTACCCTAAGTTATATTATGTAAGGTTATATTTGAAACAGTGTTGTCCCCACAGGTTTAAACAACTCAAGGTAGGGTCCCCGCAAGGATTAGGATTCCACATCCATTATTTTCAATCATTTAACAACTATAATTTAAGTTATCTATGTAGGTATACAGACTTGAGGTATAGCATATATAATTTTAATATACAATAGTTCTATAAAACATGCATATTTTAGATATAAAAATATGTGAATAAAGTTAAAATGGTGACATACAGCGAAATTTAGGCATCTCTTCGATTTTCCTGACCAAAACAATTTAAAAATGCAACTTGCATCAAAGGTATCCAAAAAAAGTTAATTAAAAACTAGAGGGGAAAATAACCAAATTACCTTAGATTCAAGTTGTATTCAATTTTTCAATTAATCAGTTGAATTCGGGCCCAACAAATTAATCATTTAGTTTAGAATTGGTGTACAGATGCAAAGAAAGTGCACTTTACAATATTTATTAGAATCAACATGCTTAGAAAAATAGAATTTTAATTAGGTTCAAGATGCATAGAAAACTGTAGCATAGAATTACCAAGGACTGATTCACCAAGTTGACGCTCTGAACAGCTGTGCTCAGACTTTCAAAGACCGCAGTCAAGTCCTTGACCGACCCAACCCTAATTGAGCACAGGGTCGGGCTGTGGGATTTTGCTCCGGTCCACACATTGTAGCTTGAGTTAGTAGAGTTGTTAGGGATTACTGTAATATTGTTAGTAGTTTGACCATGCCTAACCTTACCACTAACTTCTACATTCTCTAGGTTAGTCTTGCTATAGGGATCAGAGTCTATTCTAATTAGAGTCACATGTTTCTTTGGTATGTTGTTTAGATTTTGGTTAGTAGTATTGAATGCAGGGTTAGTTATGGATAATTGTTGCTTTTCAGCTCTGCAACTTTGAACATGAATTCTCTTGATCATCTGATCAATGTTATTTTGATTATTATTATTTTCAACTTTTATGATGTTGATATGTTTGGCTATTAAATGAGGATCAGTCCAACTGTCTTCATAGTCAGAGGGTTCTTCAGGGATTACATTCTCACAATAGCCAGTAAATCTTTCTTGATGTTGGCTCCGCCTGAGAATTGCCATACTGTCATCCAATCCTGCCACAGAAAATCTTGGCTTGGGACCAGTTGTAGTTTTGCCACCATCACCAGCTTCACCAGTAACCTTGTAGTACACACATTCATCTTCAGATGGATCACTGTACTCAGTGTCATCACTCTTCTCACATGAACTAAAGTCATTGTCTTTCTGAATGTTACGCAAACCATTTTCAAGGGGTTCATCCCATTCATCAAAGATATTTGACTCTGAAGCATATTTTATTTTATGTGCTACTGAATTTTTTGGTTTCCAATTTCTTATTGATTCCAGGGTTCCATTGCTTTTCCAAGCTCTTTCTTCATGAACACTTTCATCATCATCAGAATCATTGTCAGCTTCATATGTATCCTCTGTGTTAGTCTCATTACTGGTGAAGATTGTGTAAGGATTGTTGACAATGCTCACATGACCAGAGTGATTGGTTGAGACACTGTCTTTGTAACTGGTCACAGATGATGACATAATCCCACCACTAGTTTCAGATAGAGTATGGCTGTTCTTTCTCTTACCACGGGGCAGGGTACCAAGCTCTTCTGAGTCTAAATCCTTGTCAGGTATGTAGGTGGCATAGTATTTAGCACTTGCCATAGAGGATTCAGTACTATGCAATGGGGAGGGTACACAGTCCTCTGTCATTATTTGTGGAGCATAGTCTTCAGATCTCAGGGAAGGAGTTCTATCCTCTGTTTCTATAGTTTGGTTTGTACCTTCTGTTGGACTGTTTAGAAGTGAGTCCCTACTGCTGGAGCACCAGGTCATACCAAGTGACATTGAGCTGGTCTCACTCCGGCGCATTGGACTAGCACTGGCAACCTTCTCACGAAACTCATCAATTTCATCACTACAATTGTCCATATGCTGAAAATGATCCTTGTCAAAGTTGAGATTAAACCGGGTATTATCAAAGCCAGAAGGGGGAGGTGGAGCCTTGTAGATGACACTTACACCATCAGCAACCAATTTAGCCTCAATAGGCATTTTCTGTGAGAGATCATTGTTAAACTTGTTTGATTTATAATTATTTTTTGGCTTTTCATCAAAAGTTCTGTCAGGCACAAAGAGCTGATGAAACATTTCCTCACTGGAATCCATTGGCACATTATCCTCTGAGGAAAATGACTCTGGGGTAGCAAATGACTTGAGGCTATCACTGCTCATCCTACCACCTCTACTGATAAGATTACTATGGGCTGTATAGCCAGTGAAATAGCCAAAATCATCCTGAGATCTGTAAAGACTAGAACAGTCAGACGCGGGCACAAGGTCTTGGGACTTGAAGAGACTAGAACCAGAAGCCGTTGGTACAAGACCCTGGGACCTGAAAATGCTTGAACAAGAAAGTGCTGGTGCAATATCCTGCGACCTAAATATGCTGGAGCCAGAGGCCTGGATCTGTTCCTGTGACCTATAGAGGCTGGAAATACTGGAGCCAAAAAAGTTTGTCTTACTCCTAAATTTGGATGATATGGTCTGATCAGTAACATTTCTATTAAACACTTCACAGGTAATTGAACTTGATGGCGATGATCGCACAAAGGAACCATTTGACTTTGAAGATGATTCATTAGATCCAGCAGAACAAGTACCATAGAAACCAAAGGATCCCAGTTGAGATTGGGAGCTTTGGGATCCTCTGGTAAAACCATTTTGAATTAAGTTTGATCGTGCAGAGCTGATTGATATTTTATTCTCAACTACAACTTTATCCTCAACTTTGTTAAGATTATCCTTGAATTCATAATCAATCTTCTTGTTGCCAACAACATCATCATCACAAATGTTTAGTATGTTAGTAGAATATTGGTCAGGTCTTAATCTTTGTACGGTGTAGTTTCTACCAGATTTTTCTATGCTATGACTACTTTCACTAGATGTGCTAATGTTTGTCAGCTAAAACAAATATTAATATTTTGATAATCATAAACATGAACTTCACAATATTAAATCTTATTAAATGTGGGTGTTCTTTAGTTGTTAGATAACTTTTACTGCTCTTACTTAACCTAATGATCTTTACCCTTTAAAATTTTATTTGCAAATTTCAACTAAACCACTAACAATACAAATTATAAAATTTCAACTGCAATCAAATATTAAAACTAATGTGGGAAGAAGAAATAAATGAGATCATGTTTATGATTATCAACTTGTACAATATTATAATTCTGTGGCTCATTTTAACCATCAACTAAAAGATGTCTCAAATGGAAAAAAATAGCAGCTTAGGATTCCTAAATTGCCCACTTAATAAATTCTAAAAAAGATAAAAATTTTGTTTGCTGTAAAGAATTTCTTATACAAAATTAATGGTTGAAATACTCCACAGTGTAGATAGATTAGTTAAGCCAAGCACCTTAATTCTATATAAGCTATGTTATCAGAAATGTAATCTACTCTATAAATGTTAATTAGTAATAAACTATAAGAAAGTTATGAAATAAGAAATGAACCAAACTTAGGTGCTCTTATCTTAAAGTAAAATATTTTCTGTTATATTAGTATACATTAAAAAATTCTTAATAAAATTTGATTTTGCAAATTTTTTGGTCAATTGAACAGCATTAAAAAAATTCAAGTGTCATTCAGAAAATGTAAAAAATAGATTTTGATTCAAGTGCATATCTCTCTTTTAAAAAATCAAGAGTAAATTTCAAAATTCATTTCAGTTAAATTAGAAATTCTAATTCTAACAGTCGTTTGTCCCTATTATTAGGTAACCCTCATTTAAAAACAATTATAACATCGTTTTTTATAAATTATGTATGAAAAATATAATAATATGGTTAAAAATCTATCTACACATATATGGGATTAGTAACATGTTTTTAAGATTTTGTAAAGCGATTTGGCCGGTGGCGATCTTTCAATATCAAATTGACCTTGCTATATATGACTGGAATAAAGGGAGGTCTGTTCAATTTTGTTGCTGGAATTATATCAACATAAGTAAAAACCATAATAACATTTTTAGATGAGTTATATAGTTATACTATTGACCTGCGCTCCTAGCATCTAAAAGCTTTGTATTCGAAAAATAGCCTAAAACCATCCAAGGCTGTTGTGAAGTCACACAAAAAGGAGAGAGTTTGATAGGTTTTTAACCAAAAAGGTTACTACTTTATAATATAACTTTATATAATGGGA
This sequence comes from Acartia tonsa, assembly GCA_900241095.1. Taxonomy (NCBI): domain Eukaryota; kingdom Metazoa; phylum Arthropoda; class Copepoda; order Calanoida; family Acartiidae; genus Acartia; species Acartia tonsa. The sequence continues at coordinate 19,514 of LS050995.1, read as the reverse complement.
TAAGATTATTTACCTTTTTTTATCAAAATATAGGCTTAATAAAAGTGTACAGTGTAAATTTAGAGTTAAATATTCTAACATAATCTAAAATGACAGGTTTTCATCCATTTCTGAGTTGTGATATTGAACCTTTAAAAGAAAAATAGCCCCTTAAATTATTTCCTCCTCTCCAACCTAATTTTAATGTATCTTTTTTAAAATCAAGAATTGCAATCCATACATCCTAGAATTAAAAAGTGTGTATCAGGATATTATTTCAATATCTTTTCAAAACAAACAATTATAATTGTTTAATGGTAACAGATAAACAATATAGCCTTAGTTTTAGGATGTATGTTTGTCTGTCCGTTTTGATTTCTGGATAAATCTGACACTGGTCATTATAAATGGATCTAACTTATACGTGGATATTTTGACAGGGAAAAATTTGTAGTCAAGTTAGCTTGTTCATATGTTCAGTTCGATCATCCAGTAGAAGGGGAGGGGATTGGGTGAAGGGGGTTGATGGGGGTATCATTAGTTTAGCCAGCTGTGAGTGTCACTTAATCAAACTAGTATACGTTGAGTTAGTTGTATGCATTCATAGTTTTGTCGATATAATGTCAAGCACGACTGACCACTGTTTTTAAATATTATTTTGATCAATTGAATACAGGCATAATATGTCAGCCAAGACCACTTTTATTTGATACCATATACTCGATATATACCATAGAAATTACAACTCGACAGAATGCTTAAAGAAAGGTGCTATGTCAGACCTTAATATTTAGAACCCAAAGCATAAGAATGCGCAATGAAATGGTCACTAGAATCTAATTCAGAGCAAAGAAATCCTAGAAATCTTACTCAAAGTCACTTAACATCTCAAAATAAAATTTAAAAAAAACATTTCAATACTTGCTATAATTAATAGTTTATATAGCTGAATGAAGATTTTTACTTCTTAATCAAAATAACTGAATTTATGCTAAGAATATTTTCTTATAAATGGAATGTACTACCCCTCCAATAAATAGACTAAAACCTTCATATGTACATTGAAGACCTATAAAGAATAAAAGCAGTTTTTTAAATCTTCATGGATTAAGTTTTTAATACTTTAAAATCTAAATGTACCAATTCCAATGCAATAAGAAGTATTAAATTGCACAAAAAAGGCATGTATGTAATAATTAAATGCATATAAAAATCAGATCATGTCAAAAATACAAAATAAGGACATCCAACCTTTTTTTTAGGGGAAGGGGTGTATTGTGCGTGCGCGTTTTCCATAGCGGTGCGCTTACTAATTTTTTGGGTCTGGAGTTTTCCCAGGGATCTAAAGGGATAAGACGGTGGAAGATAAATTGAAGTTTGTCCCCAATCTCTATAAACAAAATTACCCATTCTGTAAATTGAAATTATAAGTTTAACTGTTTGGACACTTCTAGTTTAAACCAACCAATCAAGATATAACAGTATCAAAAGTATAAAAGTTGGAAACCAAAAAAGCTAATGTCATTCAAACGTCAGTTCAGCCAACCTTTCTTCGTATATTCGACATGATCCAAAAATCTCCGTATAAAAAGTCGGTGTATTTTGAATGAAAATTGCAGTTACTACTTGGTTAACTATTTCTAAATAGTTTACATTTAAAACAACCAAAATCTGGAAATAGCAAAACAAAAAAAGGCTGATTGGTTGGTATCTTTTTAAAGTATGATACTCTTTATCAAGTTCCTTTTTTGCACAACCTTTGACTGGAAGTCCTAACAAGAAATTATTTAAAATTGTGTATATTAAATTGCTATTTTTTTGCTGGAATGTGTTCCAACCACGTATTTGTAAATGTGTATATATCCTGGGGCCATAGAGCGCTAGGGTAAAGCCTACCAACCCGGGCTAGGGTAATGCCTAGTCAGACCCCGGAGGGGTGTGCATTCACTTCCGCAAATGCATCACATTGTCAAATAATAAATCCTTTATATTATTAACACAGCGCAAACTGTTCCCTTCCTTTTACTTCACACTTAATCCTACATTTTGTCATTGTTTCTTTTTGCAAACGTTTAAAGTATGCGGATGTGCGTGCACACCAGCCTGGGGCCAACTATTCTTATTTAGACACACTTTCTCCACTCTTTTTACAACAGCCCAGCTTCGCTACAATATGTCAGTCCGTCTTTAAAATCACTTGAAGAATATCAGGATGAAAGGTAACATTAATGGAGTGTAAATTACACTGGTACCCAAAGTTTTATGCCCACGTTTTCTTATTCTTGGGCTCAAAAACTTTAGGAACTGATTGATTTTTGATTGGTTGGTTCAAAACTAGAAGCATACACACTTATAAACTAATAATCTTATTCTACACAAGGTGTTTCTTTCTTTTTCATAACACAGAATGTATGTCAATTTATCGTCCATTGTCTTATCCCTCAAGATCCCTGAATGCTAATACACTTCAATATTTGGAAAAAAATAAATAATTTTTCTATTTTGCTTGGGGTCATATGTTGCAAAACGTTGCAAAAAATGGCAGTTTCCTGTCATAGAGAAAGAGGATAGGACAACTGAATATAAAATTTTTTCCACTATCGATTCCAAAGAACCGGTTCTCAGCTTTACTGAAAAACCATGTACAGAATCGAATTACAGACAATTTCCCATAAATATAATAAAAAAATCATAAAATTAATACCGGGGCTAACAAAACTGGCTTTATCTTATAATTTTTCATTTTAATTTCCGCTGAAAGCTGTATATAATAAGATCATTGCAATAAATAACTATTCTACTAGTCACTAAAATTGTATTTTTTCTGCTTATACAGTAGCGCAGCCTTTATATAAAATTAATATGCCTGTCTGTCTTATGCGAATAAGGTATATTTATTGTCTAACAATCAACTTTTATAGCTTAATCTCAGTTTTACAATTAATGTGATCGTTTAAGGTTATTTTGTTTTAAGATTTAGGTCTTGGAGTGGTTTCAAGCTATTTTCTTGCCTTTCTCTGTCACTTAGAAAGAATACAGAGCTCTTAAATTCTAGGGGCTTAACCACTGGTGTTTAAGAAGCAATGGAAGTTTTTTAAGAATATATTTCGAACGTTAGTGTAAGTATTTGAATTTTAAATGAATCTTATTTAAACATAATCAAATTCTGTTCTATCATATTGTTTACAAAATATAAATGACACTTTCTTTAATTTTAATACTGTAACTCATTTTTTATAAAAAATATATTTGATATACTTGTGAAAAATGACCTATTCTATAGAAATTAATTGAAGAAAAGAAGATAAAAAATATAAAATTCCTTACCTGGTAATTCATTCCAGATGGTTTTGTTAAATTTAGCTTCTTCTAAAAAAACAACAGTAAATTAATACAATACTTCTTTTTACAGTGTGGCATAAAAAAACGATCATCCGCTGGATTAGAACCTCAGAAATTCCTCTTATAATTTTCATTTTCCTATCCTGCACAGAAAGCTCTCTATACTACTTAGTGATAAAGAACTAATAAAGAGAAGCCATCTCTTGGAAAATAGGTGCTTCTAAATCTAATTCTAACTAACATGAAACATACGTCTGTAATTTCTAGATTATTTATTTTCATTATTTTTCAAAAATTTATGATAACTTTATTAAGAAGAAAAATATGATAAAGGGCATTATCCTATTTTTTGCTTTGTTGTACTTTTATTTTAAGATTAATTTACCAAATAAAAAAAATTGACATTCATACTAAACATAGTAGTTTATAAAAAATGTTTCCTCAATAATAGTAAGATCTCGTAAACGGTTTTTAAAAATAATATGTCGGTCCTGGGCAGATTAAATGGTGTATATGGTATGAGGGCAAAGGGTGGGTAACACCCCCCTCCCCACACTAGTTTTGTTCTTACCCATTTTTATCCTATGACTATAATCTAATCTTCCTTTTGAAATAAGCCCCTAGAGGCTAGGAACGAGGCTACTATTAAAGGTGAATGACAAGCATAAAAAGAAGATGATTAAAGTCACACTACAGATTATGACGTCATATGATAAAATAACCAATGAGAGTCCAGCATAAATTTTACCATTGGTCAACTACAGTTTATACTGGTCTCTTATTGGCTATTCTATCGTAGGACGTCATAATCTGTTAAGGGACTTTAATCAGCTTCAGCATACCTTATTGATGGACTTCCTAGGAGCTGGCTCCGGACCATTTCCTGCGGCCGCAGCCGGTTCTTTAACCAGAAACTTTGATTTTAGCTCTCTCACAGATGGCAGCTTGGCGACGCCGTCAAAATCGGCAGTCTTTCCGCCATTAACGCCGGATACATTTAACGATGGCGTGGATTGAGACAACCGGTTTTGACCGCCGTTGACAGTGTAGTTTTCACTGCTGGTAAGAGCCTTAAACAACAAGAATTAGTTTCTTGAAAACATAAACAGTTGATGGTCAAAAGGCTATACATATCAATGATATAGGGATAGATCAATGAAAAACTAAACATTCTTTCATTTCAAACTTTAAAAGGTGATCAATATCAACAAATTGTCAAAATTACGGACATACTTACATTACAAAGTGAGCTATAGAGTTGATGCTATTTGGCTAGACGTCTATCTTTAATAGACGCCGAGTAAATATTGTTTCCACTGAAACGTTATGACATAAATTCAGACACACTGACATATTTTTGAGTAGCTACACTACTAAACTGTCTGCATACCTGTAACTCCTGTTTCTGGTGATCAGCTGGAGGCTCCAAGATGGCATCTGTAGACTTGGCACCGGTCATCGCAGGCATGGCTGTTCTGCTTGTGTAGCGGGTTGACTCATGACCCCTTGAAGTATGTTTGGACGCTTTGGAAAACCTGTTTGAATCCTAAAAAAGTTACACTGAGCGTCTAATTATCTTCGGTCTGCTTAAGAAGACAAATAAAAACTAGTGATGAATCCAATAATATAATTAAAACTGGTAACTTACCTTTCTACGTCTATTAATTTCTTCAATAGATTCATTATCAGAATTGGATTGGTCCGTTAGGTAATCATAACTGGAGCTCTAAAAATATAATTATATAACAATTATTAATTGATAAAATCTATCTATATAATACAACTTAGAAGCATGCACAGAGTTTTGTCAGAGGAATGCGCAAAGCGTACCCGAAAACTTTTACCCCCCCATCCCCCCCGCCCCCCCCCATAGGGTAGAAGGGTGAAGTTTCCTTCTGGGAACTATAAGAAGCTTTAATGTAAAGGGGAACCATATCGATCAATTGATTATCGCGATCTTAAGCCAGAAACAATGATCGACATCCAATTACTTTGATATAAGAATATATTCATATATTGATGCATTTAAACAAAAAAACACCGCCCTTTACAACATCAAAACGAAAAAGCTGTACAAACCTGTTTTGGATGGCCCATACCATAATTGAAATCATCCCTGTAGTTGACTGGTAGAATATACCCATCCTCCATGTATCCATCCTAAATTGTAGAGTAGTGTCGTTTGTTTAGGAAGGTATTTTTAAGTCTACAAGGCTCAGGAAGGAAAGGGACATTGAACTGTCAATTATACTGGTACCCAAAGTTTTGCATAAACGCTTTCTAATTCGTTGGCTAAAAAACTTTGGGGTAGTTTTACTGAATCTTGATTGGTTGGAATGAAATACTAGTGTCAAGACTTTTTCAACAATTATTTTAATCTACAGAGCGGATAATTTTATTGGTCATAAAGTGGAATGTACAAGATTACAACAATTTAAAATTAAGGTGCAATATTCCATTAATAGACCGACAGACCGGACTTGCAGAAAATCTTCTAATTTTCAATTTACCTCTATAGAATAAGAGTTAAGATCCGTAGAATAGATGGACTCCGAGCTTCCGCCTCTGACAGAGGGCGTGTCCTCACGCAGGGAGGGGGGACCCGACACAATGTTGGCCTTCTGGGCGGAGTACTTGGTCTTGGGGGGCAGGGGAGGGGGTGGTGTCAGCTGCGCGGTCAGCTTAGATGGAACTCTCGGCACTGAGGTCACTAGATAAAAAATTAGTCAATATTAATTATGCATTTTGAAAAAAAGCGAACCCCAAATGAAAAATGACTAATATGGTTATTGGTAAAAACTTGTGAGACAAATCGACAAACATATTATTTTTAAACATAGACAATACTTCTACAATTTGATGTCATAGAACGGCTTAAAATGAAAAATGGCTAGACATACAAAAAACAAACGGACACCTACAAGTTTAATTATAACCTTACCTGATCTAGGAGGTATTGAAGGTGGGCGGGTAGAATCTGAGTCCCAGTCCAGCAAACTATCCACACTGCCCGGCTTCCTACTCAGCGCTCCAACCCGTCCTCCTCCCTGGTGCGCATTTATGCTTGTGCTGTCCACACTATGACCTCTGGGCACCCTGTTCTCGACACTGTGGCCTCTGGCGGCACCTCTATCCTTGCTGCGACCTCGACTGAGTCGCCAGACATGTTCTTCCTCAAGTCGTTCGGCCTCTTTCACCTGTCTTATTCTCTCCTAAATTAATTCAATATTTCAAATCATCGTATGGAAGGTGGCATAAAATGGTGACAAGACCTCCCTAACCATTGAAATTAGGTAGGCCTGCTTTTCTCTTTTTACCCACTAAATAAATACACCCTTTGACAAAATCCTGTGCACGCCACTGTTTCAAAAGCTTTAATTATGATTAACCCTGACACCTTCTCTTCCATCTATATTTTTTTTTCTTCATATTTCAACACTCCATGTCCTTAAAATGTCAAGTAAGGCCTCCTATTTTAAATGATTTTATATTTTTGTCCCATATTCTTACAAATGAACTTATTTTATCAAAGGTATCTTTATAATTCAAATTAGAGACACTATCAGACTCATATTGAAGAAGGAAAAAATTACTTACATCTAGTTTCTTAGCTCTCTCCTTGACAGAGAGGATAGGTTCATCCCTCTCCTCTGACCATGGTGTCCTCTCACTAGCAGAGCCTAGTCCACTGTCCTCTACGCGGCTATGGTCCTACAAAATACAAATATATATAGGTTCATCCCTCTCCTCTGACCATGGTGTCCTCTCACTAGCAGAGCCCAGTCCACTGTCCTCTACGCGACTATGGTCCTACAAAAGTAAAGTTGTCTAAATGACAATTGTTCTTCAAAAAGTAGTCATGACCTCTAAGCAACTTTACACGGCTATGCTTCCCATCCCCCCGCACAAAAAGTTAATATGGTCCTACAAAAATATATTTAATGCAAAAAAATTCATGCAAAAAATATGACTGCTAGGCGGCTGTGGTCTTACAAATAACAATTACAGATTCTAAGCAACTATGGTCCAACAAAAAAAATGCAGCTTTGGTCCTACAAAAAAATATGTATTCGACACAACTATAAGGTACTGCAAAAATATGTATTCGACAAAACTATGGTACTACAAAAAGTAAATCTTTGCAATTATTATACGCTTCTGTTTTTTAATTATATAATTGTAAAGTTTATTTACTTTTACAATGGGGTATTCCTGTCCAGTTTTTTGTTTAGGAATAAATGATGACCTATCGGTCCATCATTTATTCCCTCGGGTAA
>LS050991.1:0-18478 GCA_900241095.1 Acartia tonsa | reverse complement strand
CCCCCCCCCACCCCCCACCCCCCCCCCCCCCCACCCCCACCCCCCCCCCCCCCCCCCCCCCCCACCCCACCCCCCCCCCGGGGGGGGGGCCGGATCTGACACTTTTGCGTAAACAGGGTGCATAGGCTTTGTCTTAGGAGTGAGAGGATAGGTTATTAAAGAAAAAAGTTTATTTTTGGGGAGTTTTTTTCTTATATTTAAAAATTTTTTGATTTGGCCTCCAGGTTCAGGTGCTGTAGGCCTCCAGGTTGTTTTTTGGACAGATAAAAATGAGAAATTTTTTTTTTTGAAGAATTAAAGTCAAATTATAAAACAAATTTGCATCCTTGACTTCTAACTCTTAAAAAAAAAAAATTTTTGGCCTCCATGTTCAGGTGCTGCAGGCCTCCAGGTTGTATTTTGGACAGATAAAAATGGAGAAAAATTTTTTTTTTTTGAAGAGTTAGAAGTCAAATTATAAAACAAAATACCTATGCATCCTTTTGAATGTTATTAACATATTTGAAGAGAAAAAACGCATAGGTATTTTGTTTTATAATTTGACTTTTAACTGTTCCAAAAAAAAAAATTAATTTTTTATTTTTACCTGTCCAGAGACAACCTGGAGGCCTGCAGCACCTGAACCTGGAGGCCAAATCCAAATTATTTTAAAATATAAGAAAAATACACCCCAAAAGTAAACTTTTTTCTTGTATATCCGTTCCTCTCACTCCTAAGACAAAGCCTATGCACCCTACGCAAAAGTATCAGATCCGACCCCCCTCCCCCCCTTATTACCCATTTTAGGTAGATAGCGAAGTTATTCTAGAATCTTTTTGTGCGTCTGTCCGTAACACTTTTAAAGTTTTTTTTTTTTTCTTAGCTGCTTTAAAACCTTCATATCTGATTTTTATTGTCAAAGAATACGAAGCAATTTAAGTATTAAACAATAAATATCCATAGCAATACAACTGCGTTTAAACAACCTTTTTAGTCGCATTTTACCGATTTCCACATATTTTGGGTTATTCTAGTACAATTTTCTATTTTTATATCCTTTTTCTTATTCCCACCTACCCTTTTTTTATGACATTTGCTTTTGGTATAACTTTGTCCGTTTTTTAATCCAGGAATTTTTAAATACAACCCACAAAAATATGAAATATTTCAATTATTTTCTTTTAATCGGGGTTAAAAAGTTTATATAAAGATAACATTAACTATTTTCAATAAGAGTTACCTATCCTATAATATAAAAGTATTAAGATTTAATTTTAATGAAGCTAAAGATCTCGTATATTGCAAGATGGTATTGGTCGTACCTTTTAGTTAACCTTAATAAAGGGAGTAGCTTCTGCAATATTGCCTAAAGTTGTGAGTAAGATTCCAGTCAAATGCGCTTATTAGGTCAAACTGTTTTATAAGGGGTTTAATAGTACTATACGTTTAAGAACAGTTAGACTTAATAGTCGCATTTGACTGGAAGCTTGCTCACAATTTTACGCAATATTGCAGAAGCTACTATTCCCTTTCTTTGGGTGGTTTTGAACTATTTTCCTAGCATCACCCCCTAGAGGCTTGAGACGAAGCAACTAGTTTAACAAATAGTATCTATGCTAATCTTAATATATCTCTTTTCCTAGGTGAACAGCCTTGTGAGCAGTCATGTTAAAAGATATGCATCCAGCAACCTGTTTGATGAATGTATTCTGGTATTTTCTACTTGGAGGGAGGCCACAGCCCTTCTCAGGTGGATATCAGCCCTGCCTCCAGACAAAACCAACATCCTGCAGGACTTTACCCAGATATTTGTTAAACAGGATAAACTTGGGGATGGAAGTTTGACAAATACAATGCAGTTACATCAGGAAGCCCATGAAGTTAAAAAGCAAGGATTTAGTAAGCTCTTACAATCAGCACAAAAATTTCCTGTTCAACAAATAAAAAACAAAGAATTTTCATTCAGATCTGACCTCACCTACCTCACTCATTATATCTGCTTAATATCCGTAGAATATGACAATCATAAACTGGCCAAAATAATATCAAAGATAAGCTGCAAGATTTTGATTTATAAAGATAAAAGCAAGGACTTTAATATTGAAGGATCTGATGAAAAAGAAAACATTGAGGGATTCTACAAGTTCTGTAAAGATAACCTTGCTGGAAAAAGTGCAACTCTTGTTTGTTTCTCTGTTTGCAACACAATTATGATGCTCATTAGATCATTACACATCCACTCTATGTATGCTCAATTCTGTGATCTATTCTCAAGCTTTACTGATTTGCATACCATTATGAGAAACAAGTGTCCGGAATATAAATCCAGGTGTCAGCTACCTGATTTTAATTGGATATGTAATTATTTAGAGGTTGGCGCGGAATTTCAGAAAATTGAAGAGGTTACAGATAAGATGTTTCATATTCTTCAAATGTTATTTGAACCAACCCTGCATGATAGTATACAAGAGGATACCTGTCCGGTAAGTATGTTGTTTCAGTCACAAAACCCAGTCTGTGCCACAATCAAACTACAAACAGAACTTGCTTTTGAAGATGGCGAGACAATACAGCAGATTTTTAATCATTCTCTGGGCAAGCATTTGGATAAACTACATGTTTCAGAGTCTATGCATAAACATTTAAAAATCAAGGTTTTAGACTTGACAAAGGATATATTGACGCTGGAATTAACAAATGTGTCAACAAGTATGGTCTTAGCTACAGGAGAAAATATTGTCAAATTATTTGCCTATGCTGAACCATTTGCTATTCATTGCATATCAAATATGGCCAAGAATTCTGTTGATAAATTTCGTAGTCTTCCTGTAGCACCCAAGGAAAGTCAGGAAGTTAATGTAAATGAACATGCAAGCACTGAAACAGATTCAAATCCTATTTTTGGAAGATCAATTTCAATGAGCTCTCAAAGATTGTTAACAAAGAAGTTGGAAATTAAAGCTGACACAGAAATTATCTTATTTCCAAAACAATGTAAAACAATTGAAATGGATTTTAAAGAGCTCCGAACTTCGCCTGTGTGTAAAGTCAATATTGAAAAGATTCCAGAGAACAAAAACTTCGATTGTAAATTAAACGACAAGGCAGAACTTGTTTTTGGTAAACTTACATTTGTTGTTGTCAGTCAAACAAAGGCAAAGCTTGTATTGCCCGTGGGACATTGTTTTGGTTATCTTCATGTTGATCCTAACCACACAAATGTTGATGATATTAAAATATCAGTGTCAAGTGATCCTTCAAGAGTTGATGCTCTTGAGAGTTCACAATCAGTTGAAGAAGAGGACGTAGAAATGTCGGATGTTAATGACCTTGATGTCTCATTAAGTTCAATAGATCTTAGAAACGAAAGAAATGTTATTGTTAGAGAGCTTGAAAATCTAGACAAATCTGAAAACACAGCTGAAAATGAACCTCTACCAGTGGAGAATGAAATTATTGAAGATGATAGTAATCAAGAAACTACATTAATCCAAATGAATGAAAGTGCAATAGATACGAATGACGTAACTTTGACAGAAGAAAATTCAGCAACAATGCAAAGTCAATCAGAGAGCAAATTTATTTTCTCTGATAAAATACCGGGCTATGATGACCTTATTGTAGCTGCTAAGAGCTATATCAGTAATAACAGAGATAATGGGATTGATAATGATACATTAGAAGCCATTGTGTATGCACTTCAATCTTTAGCTGTGATAAACTCTTCCTTTACAACATTTAAATCCATTATTGAGGGATTGAAAAAGTCTTCCAAGTTTAATAAAAGCCATATAATTAGCACTCTGAACACTAATTCTATGAATTTATTTAGCAAAATAATGAATGAAAAATTTATTGGACCATTCATGTCAATCGTATCACATGCATTATCAGAATCATGTGACCAGCAAATAGCTGATTCTGGTGATGAAATTAGCAAAGATTTAACCGTAACAGATACTCCAGGCAAAGGAAAATGTCAGTTAAATACTAGTTTTAAATTATCAGACTTAAACCAAGCTTTAGGTGATGCGAAAAATCTATCACCTTTGTCTCAAAAGAAGAAAAGGAAGAAAAGATGTAGAAACAAAAACAAATCTCCTCAACTGATAAGAGAATCTCCACTGTCATCAGTCTTAAACTCAGGAAAAACTTCAACAAGTGAAAATCAATTACCACCATCATTATTTGATAATCCCAATGGTTCTAGTGAACAAGCTAACCAAACTAAATCACTAGCAAATGTAAAAAATGTTGTTGAGCAACTTCCAGTAAGTTCAGTTTCTACAGTAGCAAGTATATCAGCATCAACACCAGCGTCATCAGTAAATACAACTCCTTCACCAACTGTTTCAGTTACAATGATATCATCTACATTAAAGTCATCTTCAAGCATAACTTCAGACAAAGTCACATCTACTGCCTCAAATATTAAAACAAAAGAATCTGATAAAAATACTACTTCAAGTTCTTCAAACAAAACATGTAATATTATTACTTCAAATACTGCACATAGTGCCTTAGCTGCAACCAAAACAGTTTCATCAAATCAAAACTCAACTTTGAACAAACTAAATAAACCTACAATAAACACACCATCTAAAAAAGAAAATAGTGTAGAAGATGCTACTTCAAAAACTGTTGATAATGTTGACAAAACTGAGAATCAACCTGAAGGGTCAACTAACAAAGTTTTCAAATGTAATTCAGAACCTAAGTGTAGCAACGCTGTACCTGATCCTGCAAGATACTTTATAAATCTCCATGTTGGTAAAGTTGTAACAACAACAACAACATACAGTTCAAAAAAGATAATTGGAGTCAAAACTAGTAAAGGGACTTACGAGTTTGCAGTAAAGAAAGGATTTAATGTTAGCATAAAAGATAAAGTTTTGTTACAATTGGATCTGGATGAAAAGAATGTTAAATGGTATAATAAGCTAGAAAGTTGGAATTCTATGACAAACTGCTGCATTGGCAAAGTAATAGAGATAAATCCCAAATTCAAAGTTTTCATTGTAGAATATAAGAACGGCCTTAAAGCTAAATTAAATGAATTACGCATAAAACATTGTTGTAATAAAAATAATGATGTGAAAATTGGATCTCTGTTTTGGATTTATGTTTACCCAAAACAACCATTGGTTGTAAGCCTGGGAATTCTCAAAGAAGATTCAGCAAAAAGTTCCGAAATTTCAACTTCTGGATTGTCTAAAACGAAGAAGGCTTCAAGTAGTAAAACATCAAATTCCGAAATTGCTTCTAGATTTACAGGAATAGGAGCTCTCACATACATGACTGAAAATTTGGGTATTTTGAAGACTAATTCTGGAAGTCTTGTTGCATTTCACAAGAACATTCTTCCTCCAAGCCTTGTAAACAAGAATTTATCCACCAACAACAGTCAGGTAAAACAATACCTAGATTTTGTAATTTATTTAGTGTAAGGGAGGGTTGTTTTTCATGAGTTTGTATTTTACCTTAGGTTAGGTTATATTGGGTACAGTGAAGCTCCGCAGGGGTTAGGCTTAAGAAAGACCCTTCCTCCCCCCAGAATATTTCAAATTTACTGGGATGGGTTTCTGTGGTCACTAGGTAGTTTTAGGGAAAGCACCAAAGACGACACTGCACGAACATAATCAAGAGATGGCATTCTTTTTGTTGTTGTGAATTTTTGCTTCTGTTAAATATCCTTATATAAAAGTACCTACCATTTTTAAAAGAAATAAGACATACCAATATTTTGCAATGAGTTTATAGTTTTACACATTAAACTGTTGTAAAACCTTATTTTTTTCAAACATTAAACTATAAACAACAGACACCTATCTATTTAGCCGCATATTCTTTTCTCTTCTAGACTCTTTTCATCAGGTTACATTTTAAAACTTGAAAAAATTAAAAAGTCATTAAGGCTTATGTTTGAGTTTCAGTATTCAGCCAAATGAAATATTTTAAGGGATTTACTGCAGTAACTCTAAATCATGTAATTCTTTTAACAAAACAAAAATATTTAAGGAGTGGGTATAAGCAGAGCTTTATTGAAATGCTAGCGGTTAACCCTTGTAAGCCTCTAGGGCCACTTAAGTTGAATGGGGGGGGGGGAGCAATCTTCCCCCTATTCCAATTTAAGTTTTTAGGAGAAAAAATAAAAGTTTTAGTTGGAGGTATTATTTTTTATTTGAAGGTTGTAGATACCCTTCCTCCTCCCAAATAGTTAAAAACATTCTCTGGATCTATAAGAAGCTTTCATACAAAGGGGAACCATATCGGTTTAGCTAGATCCTTCGCTACAGACATATAAGCTTACTACTTTATATATTACTATCGGCTGCGCCCCTACCATGTAGGTGATCTGTTTTTTAAGAGGTAAGAAAAGGGGTCGTAAATAGCCTAAGACCATCCAGGGACCTCTACTAGGCTTTCATGAAAAGTTAAACTCAAAGGGTTCAGTAGTTATTTAAATCTTAAGCTTCAGGCAAAACTTACTTACTACTTTTCATATTAGGATATTGGTTTATTATGCTTTAATTACATTTAATATTTTTTAGACTCCAGATATTTTGAAGTTCTCTGCCTTCCAATTAGATAATCCAGTGTGTTTAACCAACATGACTTCAGACAAAAAAAGTATTTCGATCATACATTTTGCCTACAATGTACAGTTTCAAAATCAATTTGAAGAAATTCCCTTGACTCCTGAGCTAATAAACAGTGTCAAAAAAGATCTGGTTATATTAGATGATTATTGTCTAATTAGCAACCGTCATTATTGTTCCCATTATCCTATGTTAGAGAAACTGTGCTGGAGATTTTACCTGGATGGCTGTACAGACCCGGACCATTCAGATCTGCACAGGTTGCCAGAAGTTTTTGGCATCCATACGTCCAACTATTGTGCGCCACATTTTTCAAACAATTGTACTAATATGAGATGTACAAAGATCCACGAAACACTGAAGAATCTGGAGGATTCTGTGATGTCTATCCTGCAAAAGAAAAGGGATGAGTGTACACACTGTGAAAAAGTTCCATGCAAACAATTGTTTCCACAACACCGAGAACCCTGCTATAGCTTTATAGTCAAAGGTAAGATTTAAGATTTCAATGTGAAGTAATAGAAATTATCTTCTTCAGCTTTTGTTCCAAGTGACGCCAAAATTGCTATTCTGACCGACAAAAACCTGTATGATTCTTAGGGTAGGCTTGATTTCTTTTAAAAGTTTTTTTTAATGCAACCATCTTGTAATCAGTGCACAAATGGCACTTAAAATCCAAATCATTTTTTTAAACTTGGTGTAAGTAACGGCGGCTGGCAGCTTAGCCGATTTTTGGCTATTTGTGTACTAATAACGAGATGGTTGCACCCCCCCTTATAAACATATGAAAATAAGCCTTTTTTTGCCATATGATAATTCTTGTTAAAATACTCAAAACTTATTTAGATCGTATTGATAATGCAATAAAAAATTTTTATTAATTTTCAGGGAAGTGCAAATATGACAAAGTTTGTCGAAATCTTCATATCTTACCTAACCATATGGATAAAGCTTCCATCATTACCACATCCAGGTAAGATATGATCACGGAGGGATATTTTACCACAATAAAAAAATAGTTTGCTTTTTACTTTTAACTCAAGCAAACTTTATTCGTTTTTACTTTATGGTTTGTTTGTTTTTCAAGCAAGTACATATATTACGATGTAATTTTCTTTAAAAAGATTAATTTGAAGAACACTTACAGGCAAAATATTATTTTCTTTTAAAAATCCTTCGTTATAGATAAGTTTGTGGAATATTATGTTACCTATTTTATTTTTAATTTATATAAAATAAATTAATTTTTCTATTATCAATTTTAATCTTGCCCTTCCTATTGTTCTTTGTAGGGGACATAAGGGATTTTGCTTTAGGATAAAAAAAAATATTTAACAAGAAAAGTTTTCATGAAAACTGAGAACTTTTGACCGACTGACAGACATACAAAAATGTAATGAGCAGATGAACATATATAATAGGAATCTTTACCAAAAATTTCAGCTGATATCTTTAATAGCAGCCGAAAAACACACAAAACATGTTTTAAATGGACCTGCTGACTTTCTGGTAACGATTATAGAGTTGCTACACCTTCTAAATTGTACCTAGTTGTCATAGGAATCACCATGGAAAGTGTGATATCGAGAGAATAATTCTAACATGTCTAGTTTAATAATTATATCATACAAAAAAAAGTTAAAAATCAGCATGTTTTAAATAGACTTACGGACTTTCTGGTTGCTACGCTTTCTAATTCGTACCTGATTATGAAAGAAATCATCATGCAAATTTTGATATCGGTAGGACAGTTCTAACATGTCTAAATTAATGAAAAGAAAGAAAAATACTATTCCATTCTCTTTTAAATATCACAATTTAATTCAGCTTATAATAAAAATAAAAAAATTTCTTTTTATAATAATAATATTTGATTGACAGAAAAATAGCCTTGCTTCGAATGCCATATATCATAATCACCTTTAAATCTTCTCTATATGCACGTGGGCAAGGTAATGTAATAGGACATTATAGTAATAGGACAAATTGTTGAAAAGAATTTTATGAAATTTTATGCAGACCTAACTAAAATCTAGTAGTTAAAAAGGGGACTATGCACGAATGAGATTTTATGCACCTCGCAGCAGTGAAGTAAATTTTTTTGGTGAATATCATCAAATGTTTTGTTGAGTTCTAAGTGCATAGTAAAATAACATTACTCGAAACTGTTTCCATCATTACAATTTTTTTGTCAAGATTATGGTAGACCTTAACTTTTTTCATTTATTCTTGCCTTTATAAGAGAAACCAAGTATATCAACTAAGAAATTCCTTACATCACTGCTGGAAGGTGCTTAAAAATACTTGCTCTTTTTCATGCTCATTCCCTTTTTTCCGCGTGAATTATGGAAATTATTTGGTGATAATACTGGGTTTTAATTAAAAAGAAAAAAATTAACTTCTACCACAGTTCAATGAGGAACGAGAATTTTAATATCCATAAATGTCAAAATCAATTATACCTACCAATGATAGAATAACAATGTAATTAATATCAAACATTATTTAAATTCGGCTTTATAGATTTTTATTTCTGATAGGACCCCCTTAAAAGCAGAAAAGTTTAGCTGTAAAAATACATTTGGAATGTTTTATGATTTTTTGTTCTATGAAATCGTGGCAGAAGTTAATTTTTTGTTCATTAAACTTTATTCCTCATCCCCTTTTACAAAATGAAAATTGTATAGAATAATCATTTGGCTTGATTTAATGCTAAGCTAATGCTTTCAATATTAATCTTGATTAGAGTTTTGTCTCATAAATGAGTTTTTTCTTTTCTTTTAAAGAGCTTAATTTTTTAAAAATTCGCATCTTTTTATTAATAATGCATGATTTTTTTACTTACTTATTTTTTTCTGTTAGCTCTGTGGATACTCTATTGACCAATTACAAGAAGAAATATGAAGAACTAAAAACACACTGTCGCAAATGTATTCCTACCACTAAAAACCAGACTCTTCTTGTAAAGAAGAAAAACATGCTGGCACCTGTTCTCGGTAGCTTAAATACATCTGAGAACCTAAATGTGTCCTGTGACAGCAATGCAACCAACTCCCCAGCAAGAGTTAGCAGATATGATGCTTGTAATATTACTAACAAGTCTGTTGATGATATTGCCGTTGATTCTGCATCCTTGGTTGTAAAAGCAATTGATGATAAATTAAATCAAAATTCTTCCACCCCAAAACAAATTATTGCTAATGCGAAATTTAAGCCATTTATTGAAAGATTAGATGTCAAAACAAATCCAGCAAAAAGTAATGAAGATGCATTGGTTAAAACCCCGAAAGCAAATATTTCAAAAAGTATTAGTACTCAGCCTGGATTGGGATCAAATAAAGTTAATGAAACCAAATCTTTCAGCTTCAAGAATCCTGAAATTAGTTTTACTCAGAATGAAAATCTTCCTAAAGAAACTGCAATCAAACCATCAAATCAAGAAGATAAAGTAAAAAGTACTGTTACTTTTTCTAAAAACCAAGTTACCAGAAATGATAAAGATTCTACTGCAGTATCAGCCACCGCTCAGTCTTCAAAACAAACAACGGAGAAAGCTGGTGAAAAGGAAGGCAAACAAGTTTCTGCAACCACCATTGAATCTGCTAATTCTGTACAAACATCTGCAGCTGATAATAGTAGACGATTTGAGAAATTAAAGCAAATAGAAGACAAAATAAATTACACTGATTTTAATTACGTTAAGTTTGAAGAAATTAAGGAAAAGATACAAATTACAAAGAAAAAAATGAAGAAAAATGACGAATCTTCAAAAAATCAACAGATATCTACAACAGTTCCTGATAAAAATACTGAAACAAACAAAAAAGACAACCAAAAACTTACCTCTGATACAAATACTTCCACTCCAAAACAAATTATTGCTAATGCGAAATTTAAGCCATTTATTGAAAGATTAGATGTCAAAACAAATCCAGTAAAAAGTTATAAAGATGCATTGGTTAAAACCCCGAAAGCAAATATTTCAAAAAGTATTAGTACTCAGCCTGGATTAGGATCAAATAAAGTTAATGAAACTAAATCTTCAAACACTAAAAAAGGAGAACCAAGCAAGAAATCCAAAAGTATTAAAAAGATAGAAATGACTCCTAACCAGAAAGTAAAGAACACAACGACAGAAAAGAAAAGTTTAGCCGCATCTGGTAAAAATGATGAGACGAATTCTAGTAGAGCGGCAATAAAAAGGAGATTATCTAATGAATATAGTGGAAGGGAGAGCTCGAGTAAAGAACCTCCTGCAAAAAAACAAAAGGGTTCAAAAATTTGCGAATTTTTTGCGCGTGGATATTGTTACCGTGGGGATGAATGCTGGTTTACACATGATCTCAGAGATAAAGTAAGGAGTGAACCCAAGACCTTCAAGCTTGTGGCAGATTTCAAGATGACCATCCACAACGAGAAGAGCACAGTGAATGCCAGGATAGAGAGGGCTCCTAACGATGAAATTAACGATCTAAACAATGCACGGGTGAGTATAAAGTATAGGACCAGGGGCTGTGATTCAGCAAATTAATTCAATTTGAAATTGCTGAAAATTTTGATATTTTTGTGGCGTAATAATGTCATTAAACTTGTTTTGTCCTGTAACTAAAGGGAAGTGGGTAAGATGAGGGATGAAAAGATTAAAGTGATTGAAAGGGAAATTTTCACTTAGAATTGTTTGTCAGAATCCTGGTCCCTTGTCCCTGTATATTTCCATCCCCTCCCTCCTTAACGTGTATGCTTCTCCCCCATGCCAATTATTTCAATAGTTTTTTATTGAGTCTAAGGTCAAAGACTAATAAGTACAATTTATTATCTCTCAATTCCTGAGACTATATTTTTTTATTGGAATATAATAAGTCTTTATAATAACATTTTCTTTTGCATTGGCTTTACACAGATATAGTAACCTAACTCACTATCATTTACAAGTTATAAACAGAAGAATTATACAAAAATATGCATGTTTCCTGGTTTCTTATATAAAATCACACAAATTCTTCTTTCATATACCTATTTCTTCATCTCTAAAATTGCCGCCAGCTTAGCTTGTTTTTTTTTACTTTGCTTTGCCTTACTGATGAGATTAATTTAGTTTCGAGTTTCTGCAACAGGCGCAAACCTGGTTGGTCAGCTTTATCTAGGAATGTATTTATGTACCTTCAAGTATTTTAAAGGGTGGAGGCTGATGAGACACATTTAAAAACCAAATCTAAAAAACAAAGCAACTCAACAAAAAAAGAGTTTCAGCTCTAAAATTTGGCATGACAGTTGCTTCAATAAGGTTCAATGTGGTATAGTGGAGAAACGGCGGTAGAACCGCCACTGCTGCCGACCAAAACCCGCCATTTTCAGCCAAAATTCAGTTGAGTTCCTTTGTGTTTTAGGGTTGGTTTTAATAAGTATCATCCGCTTCCATCCTCCCCTCCCCCCTCCTCCCCTGTCAGTCAATTCTTTAGAATTACTTTGACAAATAGCAGTTATTAATTCAATATGCTTTGCTTTCACAAATATATATCGCTTTTTGCTTAAAAATTATTTGCAATATTTTTTTTATACAATTTTAACATTTATTTAGATTGTAGATAAATATTTTTAAAAATTAACTTTTATTAAAAAATACACATCATAAGTTATTCTTTACTTTACAAATTTCGAACGTAAAACCTTAAAAAATCTTTGTAAATATTGAATATTGATATTGGATAAAAGGGAAGTGGTAGAATGGGGCAGTATACCCTCTAAAACATATTATGGGGGTTATTTTTACCTTCCTCCTTAAAATTTCTCTGAAATTTACACAAAATGTTGTAGCTTCTCTACGTTCTTTAAAGCACTAAGTTTTCCTTTTTCCTGACTCTCCTTCAAAGCAATTACACCCCATATTTAAATTTTTACCCCTCAGATATTTCAAATAAAAATTATAATCATTTCCCTGAGTTTTAGTCAGTGTTTATGAGTTGGATTTGAGCTAGGATGAAAAAATTCTTCTAGCTTGGCTGAAAATCCCATGTAAAGAAATGAATTTTGACTAAAAATCTGTTAAAAAATTTCTAAAATATTTTCTAAAATAAAATTTCTAAGAATACATTGTCTAAATACACTTGATTGATTAACAGAAACATCCATCTTGAAACGAGGAATCATGAAAGTGCAGAAAGACTTAAATGGTGTTGATCAGGCATATTTACCTGTCTGTATCCTTAACCCCAGTGGAGCACACAGACCCATCAACTTTGGTGACGTCATTGGAACTGCTGAACTTATCAACTAAAAAAAACCTTCTTTCGATTTTGTAAAGCTTTTGAAAGTTATTTCTGATTTTCAATTTTTGAACAAAAAGATATGTAACAAGTAAAAACAAATTACAAAATTGAGATATCTTTTAAGAAGATTGAAGAACACTAAATTACATTTTCTAATTTGATATTGAAAATTATTAATAAATTATTATATCCAGTATTTCAATAATTACAAAAGATACCTACATAAGGATAAAAAAGCGTGATTTTTGAAATACGAATTTTGAAAAAACTAATTTAAACAAAGTTTTCCAAATTTTGATTTGCATAATTTATGTTTACCTATTTGTTACATATTATTAAACATACTAAAAAATTGTTTACCTTATGATTTCAAAAGCTAGTAAATTAATAGTAATGATTATTTGTTTTGTAATGATGTATCTTATACACGTGCATTTATTTTTTGTATTTTTTTCTTGCCTTTTTAACAAGTTTACTCTTAACATTTTCTTTGTATGTAATTTTTCCAATCAAATGTATTGCATTTTTTAATTATGGCACTTTTAAATGCTCTCACTTCAAATGAATTTTTTTTAAAATACTGATAAAGATAACCTTTACTAATTAAAATCCTAATACTTCTTATATTCAACCTTTCAAACGTTATATTAAACCTTACATAGAATTGATAGATTAAATAACTTTTTTTTTATTTAAGCACAAAAATAAAATCTATTCTGCACATACTAGTTATTAAAGACATGAGACTATAGTATATCTGGCAAATTACCGGATATTTGGCCGGATAACTGGATATCAGGCATTATAAATCAGCCAGATATCCGGATATTTTCAATATCCAGCCGGATACTTAAAATGGCCGTGTATCAGGCCCAACTCTAGTATAAACCCAAAAGTCTATTCCTAGCAAGGCTTGGGGCCTAACTCTTATGGTATCCTTACCAATGATTGGGGATATTTCAACCAAACTATAAATGTACCATTCCATTACTAACTACAACTATGGGTGAAATATCTGCAGGATGCATTTCTATGTTTATTAAACATGTGGAAAAAATAAATCTCAAGGCTGATTTACACAGTAATATTTTTCTTAACTCTAGTCTTTAAGTTATAAGCATTGAAAAAAATCTATTTAAAAGAAATCTTCGTTTATAGTATATACCAAGTGCCTAACCTATATGTTATATTTTTTCAAATGAGATCATTTTGAATCTAGTATATCATGATATTCTTTTCAGAGTTAAAATGGATAAGTTGGACAATATAAATCCCAAGACATATGAAGTTTCTGCAGGAAAGATTAACTGCAATTGTTTGTACTTTTTTAACCTATAACATTAATGCTTAGGAAAGAGTTTTTAACTACAAAGGGAAAGGTAAGTTGCGGGTAAAATTTGTACCTAAAGGTTGTGTGTTTTAAGTAAAAAACAGTAGTAGAGTCGATATAAATTTATGTTAACTTAAATTGTTGTCTATAGTTCTTTTCAACAAGAAACACATATTTAGTGAATATTATCGTTCTATTACTATAAGGCCTTAAAACACACACTTTTACGGATTTTACCCGCAACCTACTTTTCCCTTATACACTGTACAAATGCAGTAAGTTAATCATGGCCATAGGTCGAACGCGAAGTGACGCAGATTTTGATGATGACATTGAGGATCCTATTGATGCCAGAGAAATATTTGATCTAATCAGAAATATTAATGATCCAGGAAATTATTGCTTAATTCAATTATTTCTTTACATTGAATATGGTAAAATCATTATTTTGAAAGAATTAGGTAACAGTTTATTTTTTGTTGTTGAATAGGTATTGTGAATAAATCATATTTTCAATTAAAGCGTACACTTTTTAATTTTTAACATTTCAGTTATAAAAATTGTCACCTAATGCTCGTTTACTTACGGACTGTCGGTCAGAAGGGCACACTGACACGCCAATTTTATAGAAAATCTGCGCTTTAAAATGAAGCTGTACTAAAATGACAAGTTGGCCAGTACAGCCTTTTTTAAAGCATGTTTATTAAGTATGACTTTTTCTAAAGTTTTACAAATAAATTAAAATGAACAATAATTCTCTAAACAAGAGCATCCATTGACGTTAGAACAGCTAAATGTAGTCACAGAAGAACAGGTATTTATTTCATAGATCTTAAATAACGCCGATATCCAATGGTTGCAAAGTTTCTTCAATGTTATTTAGATACAAAAAGTTAAATGCGCACGTGTGAGTTTGTGGTTTGTGAGTTAGTTGCCCTGGAAATGTTATTTTGGGTGTCATACAGTAATTGATATAGAATACGTGGATATTGTGATAAATTCTCGCATACCCTGATAAAATGTTTCTCCCACCTGGCTAATATTACGATACCCCCCATTCATTACCACGGAGGAACGTATTTACCAATTTCTGAGGACTATAATAGCCACCTAAATTGAAGACAAAAAATTCCTTGTCGCAATATCCACATATTCCTTATCTTGTTATACAGCAAACGTGAAGGACATGGTGAAAAAAAATAAATTGTGAAAATTAGGGAGATTTTTAAGAAGCAAAGATTAGTGCAATAAGATTTTCTGTACTATGAACAGTTGACACGACATAGCAAGTCGATTGACTGCTTCTTTTTATATGTTTTTTTTATCAACGATGTACATATACATATGATCTTTATTGATGATTGCAGAAGCATGAAACTCTGAGTAAAAAAAATAAAAATTAAAGATAAAATGTTGTTTTACTTTTAAGTATATAGGTACATATATAAATATGTAGCATTTCATTCAGAAATTTATTTAATTTCAAGGTATCTGTAAAAGATGAGAAGAAATATGTTAATGTAATGTTTACTCCAACTATCCCACATTGCAGTATGGCTACATTAATAGGTAATAGGATTATTTACACTGACAGTTTGTTCTATGAAGCTGTACTTATGTCCGTATGTTTTTCTCTCAATATTTTCTTCCTAATAAAATGACTACTTTAATAGTTACCCATCAGTTTAGTTACATGCTCGCTCAATGTGCAGTACTACTGCTTTTATCGGTACCTAATAAGTAACTTCGTGTGTTCCATAGATCTTAGCCTTATTAAGTACCTAAGTAAGAATTAATTGATTATAAAGCTGTTGTTATTGCGAAAAGTGGAAAGAACTAAATATTTCCATGTCATATAATCATATATGCTTGATAAGAAAGTTCACATGCTTATAGATTAATGGACATAATCATTTTTTCAAGGTTTGGCAATTAGAGTTAAGCTTCTCAGATCACTACCTTTGAACTATAAGGTAAAAAAATTTTTGTTATTACATCATTTATATTGTTATAAAATTAACAGGATGTATTTCTATCTATTTTTCTGTGTCTCTGTGTGTTTTTAGCTAAGGATCTCGCTATCCGCAAACCTACTCTGTTTTACAACTCTAGTCTACAGTTTATCGTTAAATGATAAATTTTTTACCGTTAACTGTTGTTACTTGAAAATTCATTAAAACAACGCTTTTCTACTAAAACCAGTAGAATATTGACTATATTGCAAGGTTGATGTACAAATAAGACCTGGTACACATGCCAGTGAACTGGCAGTCAACAAACAGCTGGCTGACAAGGAGAGAGTAGCTGCTGCACTTGAAAATTCACAATTGTTAGAGGTAAACGCTTATTTCTAGTTATTTTATTGGAAAATTTTCGTTGCAATTGTAGAGATTTCGATACTTAGGTAGTATTTAAAAAGAAAAGTGTTAACTTCCTTTAGATCCTCCTTAAATTGACATTCCATATCATATCATATAAAACAAGTAGGTAACAATGCAACAAGCGGAACTTTTATATATTATATGAAAATTCTATATTTCAACTGGATTCAAGATCCCTACACGCAACAGCCCCTCGTTATTTAACACTAAATCTACAAACTAAACAATAAACATTAGAAAGTGATATTAGCTTTTCATACATGCCATTTTATACATTTAAGTAATTTTTTGTATATTTTAGGTTGTAAATCAGTGTTTAGACATCAGGGAAGAGTAATTTTGAACCATATTACAGATTTTGTTGAAAAATTTATTTTTGTAATATTTTATTTTATCTGATTCCATAATTTTTTTATCATAGCTACCTAGTTATTATTACATTTTTAATAAAGAAATTCCATATTGTTATATTTGTATGTAAAATTCATCACATTTGTTTCTGTGATACTTCCTGAGTGTTTCATTTATTTTTTCTATACCCATGACAGTTAGATATATGAATGGTTTACTTTACGTTGGGAAATCTGTTAAAGAAATATATTTTACAGAAATTGAATTTTTTAGTAGGGGATTAATCAAAACTTTGAAGTAAAATAATCTAATCATAATCTACAGTTACGATACCAATTCGGAACAGTAATTTCCGTGATCTTGATCTTCAGACAAAAAACTTTTTGCATTAAAATAGAAGATGTGATCAATATCTTATGTTAGTAGGTATGTTTGAATCAAAAAGCATATTTTTTTGATAAAATTAAATCTTTTTCTGTTTTGAACAGATAAGAGCTAACCGTATCCAATCCATACATTGTAAACCATTCTTGAACCTAGCTGTTTGATTTTTTCAGAGAATATGTTTATATAATATGAGTGATATGTTTTCTCACATACCCCTGCCTAGCAGGTCACCACAGAAGAAAAGTGAGGAATATTCACCCTCGCAGGTTTGTATTCCCTTCTTTTTTGTTCAGGCTTGTAAGATTAGAGTAAAATACTAGAGGAGGAAGGGGTTAAATAACTCTCTCTCCATCGATGTTGCCGATTCTAAATTGGGTCATTGTATATTAACACAGCTAAGTAGCAGAAAATAATTTGCTAGCAGACGAAAAAGGGAGGAATGTAGTTATCTCAGTGTATATAGATCTATACTACACAGTAAATATTCTGCAACCTGGGAATTTGTAGGAGGGTTACATCCGCCCTGCTTCAGCAGGCAGCTCCGGTGGACAAGGAACAGGCATGGTTAACATTGTCTGTGGACAGCATTTTAACTTTGAAATAGAAGAAGAACATCTCAGCTATGCTTTCACAAAACTAAAAAAGAATTTATGTTTTGTAAAAGGATAATATAAAAATTAAAATATAAAATTTTAAAAGAATAGATGATAAAATAAATTTGTAAAGTATTACACTATGGAATAAACTTGGAGCTTAAAACATAAAATACATATACAATAATAAATTTACCTCTGGGGGTATATTAAGTTGCCTGGGTTGGTAATTTTACTCAAACACACTGCGCTCGTAATGACTAAAAAGGAAAAGAGCATGCAGTTATAAAAAAAAAGAATTTTTTTTTTTTTAAAAATTAAATATTTTTTCTTTTCTTTTTTATTAAAATTTAACTATCTCTGGGTATTTGAATTTGAATTTTTCTTTATTAAATATTTACCAGAGAAGGGTAAGAAGGCTGCTATGCCAACATAAAATATCAGGTACAGCACAACAAACATCTAAATTGAATAATATGTTTAGGCTAAGATTTTAATGATATAAAATTAATGATAAAAAAATACATTTTTATTTGATTATTACCTAATAGGTACACAGTTAACAATTATTTGACCAGCTTTTCAGGTACAC
>LS050988.1:5559-21178 GCA_900241095.1 Acartia tonsa | reverse complement strand
ATAAATTGCCAGCAACCAGGAAAGTTAAACATTGGTGGCTCCAGAAATATTTCTTGTTATGCTAGATCCAGGATTCTGAGAATATTGCTAGGAAACAGGAAGCATTCGTTACCAGCAATGTTTTACCATGAACTGCAGTAGATCCTAAATTTCTTCCCCTTTCTTTTAAACTTTCACCTTATACAAAAAAAAAAAAAATTAAAAAAAAAGACATTAAAGTAGTTCTATAACCTTAGCAATAACATTATACGGGCAAGGTTGCTGTCCATGACACTCTAACGTCATGTCCAACAACCAAGGATATCTAAGGGAAAACACATCTCTTATTTTCTGTACAAATACCCGCGGTATTAGAGTTAGAAACACCCACCAACCCTTTGATTGCAGGAACTTTGCCTGGAAGTCCAAACTGTGCATAATAATGAGTTGCGCCTGTTTTTTGGTTAAGGCATAGACATAGGAGCAATAGGAACCATTTTAATGACATTAGTTATGACGTTATGTTAAGCCGAGATTCAAACCTATAACCTGCCCGACGACGAGCGGATAAGCTGCGTAACCTAAAGTGTGATATTGGCTTTTTATTTTTTTAAGGAAAAAGTTGTAGTTTTTTGCAAGGATATTTATTATCTAACCTATTGTTGACTAAATATGACATCATAAAGTACAAAACCTTCTTGCGGGAATGCTAATTTTCACAAATGCACAAAAATTTGCATTTTTAAACAAAAAAGCCTCAAGCATATATCAGGTAATAGTTAAGTTTATAGTGTCTATATATTTTATTTTCATTTTAAATTTTGAGTTTGAGTTAAAAAAAATAGCATTGTTTTTTTCATATCTTTAATCCTTATATGAAAGTAAAAGGATCTCTGTGTCTGTAATGAAGGATCTCGCTAACCGCTGAACCGATATGGTTTACTTTTTCTTTTTAAAACAAAAATAAAAAGAGGTCGAAAGTGCCTCAGATGCCTCTGGGGACGTACCCGCTAGTTATTGACATGTTATTAATACATTTATTCAATATTAAAAGGATCTAAAAAAAACATTTGATTACTTATAAAGAACAAACAAGGAAATGGATACCATTGAGAGATTGAAATAGAAAATATAAAAAGTTATAAATAAAAAACAATAAAATTATTATAAAATAAATGGATTTGTTGACAAAACTATATAAGACAAAAAAACAATTAACAACCCCGACTATTTTTTTCAGAATAAATGTCAGCATCTTTGCCTACATGCATTATATCTAATATTATTGCGGTTACAATTTTAGAACTTTTTTCATTTGTCTTTGGTTTAAGAGCTATGAAGGGAAGAGAAGTGGGTTATCATAAACAGGGCTCGCGCGTCTGTAAGCCTCGGGAAAATCATTTACAATTCTAAAAATCATTAGGAAGTCTAAACCTGACCTAAATATGGCAACCCCTCTTTCAAAAAAAATTTCAACGCGTACAATTATGTTTAAATTTAAGACTTAGTCCCGGCTGACGCGCGGCTGCCGACTGATTATTAGTTTAATACAATGTGGTTTTGGATTGATATTTTCACCTTATAAATATTCTATTTGCAATTAGATTGCAATAGACATAAAAATATACTTTATATGTATTTTTTTAGTTGCTTCGCCACTTGCCTCTAGGAAAGGGTGGCAGAAATCGCCTTAAAGACTGGCATACATCTTTACTAAAAAGTGCAATCAATTCGGACCAGCCATTTAATTTTTATTAAGGGATTTGCAACCTAATAAATGTTAGATTTAATAGACAAAAAAGAAGAAATTTGAAAAGAGACTTTAACGAAATCTAAAACGCTATCGTAATAGCTAATGTTTAAAAGTTTATTTTTGTATACCCGTTGTTTACGGGAATTTTTCGGGAATTAAACATACGAATGCTATAAATATATGTACATTATACAATACACCAATGATACAAGATTAAAACAAATTAAAATCTTCCCTGCCTAATTTTCCTTTAGAATTTCTTAAATTGCAATAAGGATTATTGAAATGATACTTATTTATGATCAGTACACTTAACAAATTATTTCAATTTTGAATTTGATGGACTAGGACTATCAAATCTTACATAGGAATTATATAAAATTCTTTAAATTTTTATCCTGACTATAATTAGAAATCTATTTAAAACGTTTTTGAAATTTTTAACATTACTTTTAGCGAGAAATATACAGTATGTAATATAAGGATTCCCAGGAAAAAAGGGAATGTGATTCTGACAAACAATTCTAAAGGAAAATTTCCCCACAACCCCCTTACCCTTTTCCTCCCCCCCCCCTTCTTACCCACCCCTCTTCAGTTACATGAAAAACAACAAGATATAACCCCACCTTACTTCCAAAGGTTTCGTGATTTTTGGTAGAATTGATTGTTGGAAAAGCTAGGCCTGAATGATTCCATTGATTCATACCGTAAAATTTTCCCTTTTGTAAGTTGGTAAATATTTAATGAAGAAAGGATTATAGACATACTTAATCGTCATTGACCTCTTCCTCCCTGAAAACCTATAGTCTATTGTTATATTTATATTTACTTTATTATTGAAAGACAGGGAATGAAGGATTAGATTAGTTTATACACATGCCAAAGGTGGTCTGGAATAAATTATATATGTAAAGTGTAATGCTCTTAAATATCATATTATGATATTACATACAGGCACCTCCAAAATTTATCATTTCTACACCCCCCACCCAAAAAAAAATTTAAAAAGCTTTGACGTTCTTGCCTATATGATATAAAGATTACACCCCCAAAATTTTTAATTTTTTAATTTTTACCGCCCCCAAATAAAAAGGCTTGGACGTCCTTGTTACATATGTCATATTTTTTATTATAGGCATGATTTAATTATTATCAACAAAGAAAGAAATTCAGTAACATTTTTACTTAAGAACCATTACTGGTAGTAAAATATTTTCTTGGTGCCATATCCTTGAACTCCCTGCAGAAAACCAATAAATGCGGAACTGTTTACCGCATTTCAATTATTCTTAATATCAATCATGAACTTGGAGAATTATTATAAATTGCCTATTTGTAGCTTAATCTCCTGCCCCACCCACCCCACAACTACCCCTGCCCCACTCTCTGTATGCCTAACCCTAACCCATTGTCTCCCTTCCTTATGCACTGCACTGTGATATAGTATAATAGTAAATTAAATGCAATTCTTTCCCTCACCAAAATTTTGGTAGCAAAGCGACTCCTTAACTAACTTTGTTAATAGATTATATGCAAAGAAAACTTTTAGTTCTTGCAACGTGAAACAAAAAAGAAAAAACAAAATATTATTCAAAATCTCCAAAGGGAAGGTTGTAGTTGTACCCCCTTTATAATATCTTAAACTTTCACTTTGACGAAAGGAAACTTCCCTGAAAATTGTTGAACCATTGGTCTGGTCATTTACAAGATCTTTGAGAACATACATACAGTAGTTGGACAACGTGTTTCAAAATCAGCCATGTGACGTCTTAAAGATGAGAGGAGAAGTGGGAAATAAACCCCCTAAAAAAAAGATAGATAATACCTCATTTTTATGACGTCAAAAGGCAGGTTTTTTTAGACACTTTGTCTAGCTACTACATACAGGTAGATACATATCCTGTTACTTCGGTTTTTATGATACTATACATTATAAATACCTTTTTTTCTTTATATGTAGATATCTGCATATATTAATGTAGAAACTTATTCTTGTTAATATATTTGTCTACTATATAAGCCTTACTGCACCTACTTTATACTTGAACCTTCCTTTTACCCATTCACTTAAGTTATTAATAGTTTTCTTCAGTTGGGAAGTTGAAAACATTTTGCTTTTCTAAGAGGGAAATTATTTAATACTACAAAACCATAAAATAAATACTACTTTTAAAATAGATCCTATCTTTTAGTAGTAAATTTAGTTTGGAATTTCCCCTTTAAATTTGTCAGCTACAAAAGACAAAATTTCACGCATAAACTTTAATATGATCTGAAATCTTAACACCTGACAAATTTAACTTTAATGCTAAATCAATTACAAAAATAAGATTATCCATTGGCTACTTTTTATTAGTTATAATGTTATTTAATCATTAATGTTTGTTAAAGTCAATAAAAAGTGATATTACTAATTTCAAATATCATACTGTTTTTAAACAATTTTAATATCTAAATTTTTAGAATTTTAAACAGAAAACAATATACACATCTTTGAAATAAAAGGGCAATATATTCAACCGCCCAACTGTAGAAGAAGGAAGTTCATATATAGGCAGAGTATTGATTTTAAATTAATTGTTTTAAACAAAGTTCATAAAAGAGTTTATTTATTGGCTTTTCAAAGTCTAGGAAATGCCGACAATTTTTTGCACAAAAAATATTACTTTATATGTATTTAAGCGGGACTTCCTTTAAACGAATATTTTTGCACAGGGAGGGAGGGGAAATTATTACACAAGGTCCCAAAGATTCATAAAAAAAACGATTTCGTATCACCATGGACATCAAATTATCGGCCATTGTCTTATCCATTTAGATCCCTGGTATTTCGAGTATGCTTAGGAGCGTGACATATATCTCCTTTCTGCGCACAGATGACCAAAAATGATATTAAACTTTTCCTTTTTTTTGATATAAGAATTACCTTAAAACTTTTTAATATTTATTATTGATTAGTCCCTTTAAAACTTTTGTAATGCTTTTAAGTTTATATTGTGAGAGTGTGTGGTGTGTACATAATTAAGTGCAAATTTTCTAACCTTATATAGACAGTTCAAATCTAATTAGAATTAAGTAATGGCCTGATAACTGACTGACAGCTGGGAAAAGGGGTGGAGGGTGTTAATCTAATATGAGAACATTATGGATAATAATTGCCTTATTAAATACAAATAATCTTTCCATTAATAAACTTAATTTTCTCTAAAATTTTTGAAGTAATAAAACCCCCTGCCCTTAATTATTTTTTTTAAAACTAGTGAATGGGGGCTCGTATAAGCATTTGAGAGAATCGACCAAGAAAAAATATTTACCTGTAAAGCAGACAAGAAATAGTTTTTGAACTCTCTGAGTTCTGGCATATGTGGCTCTACAAACACACCACCTTGGAACACTTTCCGCCAGGATTTCAAGCGCTGCAGCTCCAATCCAAGGGAACCTAAAATTCAGCAAATTTTTAACATTGAAAAAAATGTAAAAAATGTTAGAGGTAATAATATAGACATTGTTTGTATCCTATTATATAAAGTAGTTAGGTTTTATTGTCTGAAGCCTAATAATTTAAGATTAAGTTCTTCTTTTTGGGGAAGCTTCACATAGGTCCAGGGATGCTAATGGGCTATTTTTTTTTATTTAACCCTTGGGATGGGTTTAGACTTTTTCTACCCCCTCTAACTTACCCCCTTTAGGTAAAAGAGGCGTAGCTTCTAGTTGTCAAAAAATCATTAAATAAAACGTTTTCAGCATTTCTTCAAAGCATGTAAGTATTTTGATGTACAATACACAAAAAAGATTCAGTAATCCCAAAAGCCTTCGTTGACGGACGAATGCACAATTATAGAGTATCTATGCTTAAAGTATAGAAAAGGAAATAAACATTCGAAAACTGAAATCAATGAAAAAATAAAGATTATCAAATTTTCATATTAAAATTTTAGAAATTTATAAATATTCTAACTGAAACTAAACGGGGTGTATGTATATACCCATATATAATTGGGAAGGGAGGGAGATGTCTCATTAAGAAACATTACCCACAGATAATTATGCACTTATAGACAGCTCAAGTACATGAACATTAGAAATACATAGCATATAGCATATTTGGTAGAATCCTTAAACTTAAGATTGGATTATATATCACCCCTACCCTATATGTCAACTTTTTCCAAGAGCTTACTCATTGTCAAACTTTACGTCAACTAAAGTCATAATGGCAGTATATCATAATAGCTGTAGCAAAAAAATTTAGTTTTGGTGAAGATAGCTCTTTACAGTGTCAACGTAATTACCACACAAATTAGCAAAATAACAGCTAGTCGATTTTATGTCAGCAATTACTGCTTCTATTATGAGCCAAATGGTCGATATAACATATTTACATAGTAATATTTTGATTGATAAATATCAAAAATACGTTAAACTTTTAATTGCATAATTAAGGATGGGGGGGATATTGAAGATCTACTAGTAGTTCTAGGTAAATTACCGCATATAAGCTAGGAATACATACATATATACACAAATATTTATGTACATTTCAGAGTTTGTATGACATAAGACGAGAAATAATTGTCGGAATACAGATGGAAGAAATTATTTAAGCGAAGATGAGACATTTTATTTAGAATAAGGATGATAACGCCCATAAATGGCGAAACAATAAAAAAAAACATGAGTGCTGGATCTTTAAATCATTTTAGTGGTGAGTCAGATCGGGGTAAAACGAATTTCAGCCAACCACAGCGCGGCATTTCATAAAATACTGTGCTCTCATCGGTGGAAAGTTGGCTCACCCCGATCTGGCTCACCACTAAAATGATTTAAAGATTCAGCTGAGGTTTGTTCAATAAATGTGAGTTCAAATATCACCGAAAGTAATATTTTTCAAGAATTATAGCTTTTTAGAAAAATTGAGCAGTTATAGCTTCTATATATCAATAGATCCAGCTGGCAAGCAGTAGGGTTGTTTCAAATTTGAGGTATAGCATTTGTTCACCCTCTCAATGTTGCACACCCCAGTGCTAATTTGCTGTGCACGCCACTAAATTGACGATAAAAATAAATTGAATTTTAGCCACTATTTCATATTACAGAGTCATCTTAAAGTTTCTCTCTAAAGGCTAATAAACATAAGTTTCTTTGAAATATGGAAAAAGGGTTTGTGACTGTGAGGACGGTAAAATTAACCCAGGATGAAATTATGTTCATACAAAATTGCAAACAAAATCTACCAACACGCAATTCTATTGGCTTATATAATCGTTAAATTTTCATCCATCCCTTTATCCTAAACTAGGGAAAAATAGCCTGAAACCACTCTAAGAATTAAATCTAAAACTGAATTAGTATTAAAGTAATTCAGTAGTTTCAATAATCTTAAACTAGAGACAAAAAAACTTACTTCTTTATGTAATATATTTAAGGACAAGATAATAACATGAAAAATTTAGTGCATCAAATTTTTGAGTTTAAAATAGCTAGCTAAAATCACTTTTTTGTGCTAATAAATGAACATAAAGGTTATAAGTACCAAACATAAACACATACTTGAACATCAATTTACATTGAATATATTCCATATTATTCAAAGTAAATGCCTACAAGCTATATGGAGAGAAGATGGGTATTTACTACAAAATGTCCCCATTATATGAAACAAGGATGACAACTTTCATAAGAGCAAAGCAAAATAAATAAATCAAAAAAGGAAGAATTTATTTATCGCGGATAGTAAAAGAAAAATTAATTAACTTATTTTGATTTTATATTTTAGCATTCGTGGAAAATTGTTTATAAAATTCTACGGTACATGAATTTTAGGCATGGCTCGGACCCGTTACTGATCCAACATACTAGAAAGAATATACTAAGCAACTTGAAGCTCGTAATAATTATAAATATGCATCCTTGTGTAAAATCATCCAAGGAATCATTGTGGCAAAAATCGAGTTATTAGTATAATTGCATGTCTAAAGTGGTTTGATATGAAGTAAACTGTTTTAGCTTGAATATAAAATATAATTTTGCACATTTAACATTAAGTTTAAACTCTCGTGTATAAGTGCAGTTACATCTTTCAAATTCAAACCTTGGATTCTTACAAATTAACTAGAATGAGCTTATTACAGCGAGTGTGTGTGCTTATGTGTGTGTGTGTGCCTGTGTGTGTGTGTGCATGTGTGTATTTCACAAAACCACAAATAATGTTCATCTTATTTTTGTTCACTGAACATGTTAAAAGCAGTGTTAATAAAAGCGCAACTCCTCTATCGCACAAGTCAATCCATTTGGAGCTCCTCTTGTTCTTGATCTTTAGTTAGATATTAATTCCAATAATATAATAATCAATTAATGTTTCTGAATTTTAAAATTCAATTGGTTAAAAAAAAGCTTAAGTAAATTTTCTTAGTACACTTAAGCAAACTTTAATATTTTTTTCAGTTCTTCTTCTTTTTTTCTATTTTATTTAGTTGTATTGCATGCTCATTTATATATGTGTGTGTGGGGGATCTGTGTGTGTGTGTGTATGTGTGTGTGTGTGTGTATGTGTGTGCAGAAATATACTAAGAACTGGTGTATTACATGATAACTCAAGGATAAATTCTTTGACAAGTTTCCGAATATTTACATACACACACACACACACACACACAGATACATTAGAGTAATCATAATACTATGTTTAATGTTTCAAAATATAACTTATTTGCAATAATTTTGTTCTCCTTTTAATTCAAATTCTAATTAAATGTTAATGTGTTGCTATAACTTCTCAGCTGCTATCAAAGACAGTCTTTGTCTTTCTATATAAAGTTAATGATATATATTCTCTTTTTAAAACACTCTTCTTTAATTAATTAACAACGCCCATGCATCGAAATAATATCAAGATAAATGTTAGTCAAAAGTGAATTGGTCTAATGTCCCAATACATATAAAACCACACACATACTTCATAGTAAAATTGATTCTTAAATTTAATCAAATCTGTAGAATCACAGTAAACAATGAGGCTTTGCTTGCATTGAACCTTATTGTCATAATACTGTTATACTTTTTTCATAGAACCCGTCCATGAAGGGGTGGAAGGAAGGTGGTGTAATATATTCAGCATATTTTAATCATAATTCATTTCAATTATAGCAAAATTGACAATAATTGATTTACTGGTTGCTTATGATAACCAGTAACATAACTGATGATAATTTGTAATAATGATATTTCAATCAATTTATCTAAAGTGGTTAAAAATAACATTGAATAAAATTAATTCTTGTTTTTCCTTATTTCTAGCTTTTTTTTTATCTAAAATGGATTTTCTTATGAAATTATTATTAGTTTGTTTCTAAACAGTTTAACATGATCATTATTGAGGCAAAATGTCTTTTTTACCTTATTGCAAAAATACTAGTAAATAGTACTATTCCTTAAAATGTTTCTATTTCTAAAAGTACATGGAAAAATTAATCCATTGAGAAATATTTTATCCCTTTTGCTAAATTATATGTTTATAAACGATTAAAAAGATGGAGGTAAATTAGTTTTTCTTTTGGCAAACTATTTAGTCTTGTTGAAACCTGGGAGGAAGGGGAGATTGGACTGTTTATTGCACTGGTCCCCAAAGTTTAAAAAAGAATTTTTTATGGACTTTTATGCAATTTTGATAGGTTGGTTTATTGAGTAGAGTGTCCAAACGTAGTAACCACTAATTGTAATCATCAGAAGTGGTAGTTTTGTGTATCATCATTGGGGATTTATTGTCCATGGTCTTATCCCTTTAGATCCCTGGAAGCTCATTCATAAAACACATATCTTCAATATATTTTCCGTAAGTTATGAGGCTCAAAGCTTCAATGAACTAGTGTTCTTTCAAACTTATAAAAACTTAATTTTAAATTCTAGTAATGACAATAATTAATTTTTCTAATAAAAACCATTTACATTTTTTATGTTACTTAAAGAATTTATTAAAGGAAAAATTTCACTATGAATCTAGTTTTTAAGATTTTTAATCAACCTTTTATTCTTAACAAAACTTTTGTTCAAAGATCTCAATAGACGTGTAGAGTTTAGACGACCATAAAACTAATCAAACCGTTTACAGATTGTTCATGCATTATTTTTCATTTTTTTAAAGCGAAGCTTATCCAATTGATTTGATTTTTGATATACTGATTCCTTGTACAACAAAGTACAATGTTATAAGCGAAGCAACTCCTAAAATCAAGTCCTAAAAATGTAAGTATGTCCTTAAACATTATCCTGCATCAAGCAATTTTTCAACAAATTTACTTACAATTTTGCTTCGACTCATACATTTATATTCTGATTTTTCAGTTCAGACACTCTACAAGTGTTGATGCTCTTTTATCCTACCGTCGCGTTTTAGAGCTTGCTTTCATAGATGTTGTCATCCTTGTTACTTTGTCTGTTCGTAATTTCTTAACGCTATGGGAAAATATACTCATAAGCAATTTTCAGTTTAGATTACTACGTCATATGCGCTAATAGTCTTTAAATTGTTTTGACCGTCTGTCTGTCGGTCATGATTCAAAGGATATAAGCCTTATTTTTTTTTTTTTTTTTTACAGATTTCGTGATTTGAGTTTTGCATATTCTCTCTCTAACTTCTCTGTCTTTTAAATAACTGAAATCTGGATGTTGTTATCCTGTTATTTCCAAATAACAGCGTCCTGTTAACAAATTGCTGTTTTTCAGGAGCAAGCCAGATATTTTGGCTTGGACGGTTTAATAGAAGAAATTGAAACAAAGAAATTGGCTTGCAGAGTAAGGTCAGACATTTAAATTAAAGAAGAAGTTTTATATTTAAAACTTATATTGACAGAAAACATACTGCTTATTTTCTTTCATGTGTCGTATTTTTCAATGTTGAAGGGGAAACTCCTTAGCCTGAAAAATAGCATTACTAATACTATAATGCACAGTTAGAACGTTGTTTAGAATAGAGTAAAGTTTACATACCTAATCCATGCCTTACTTTGTTCTAGTGGCGTATATTATATTACAACCAGGTTTAACTTCTTTCCCTACCCCACCTCTCCCTAATTAATATTATAAAACTAGGTAAATGGTGGATGATATATCATTACATTGAATTTCGCTTGGCTCGGTAGCCGCCTGTAAGTCTCAGGGAAATTAAACTTAGACAATTTTAAAGATCAGCTGAAAGCCTAAGCCCGATCCAAATATGACAATCCCTCTTTTTCAAAAAAAATCCAAACGGGTTCAAATTTGAGACTTTGCCGAGCCCTGAATTTTTTATTTCCCTAAAATGGAAAATATCTAAAAAAAAAAAAGCGGGGCGATCTCGGTTGCGAAATTAAATGACATTTTTCTCCATGTTCTAATCGACTGACAGAAAAAAATCATAAAACCAAAGTTGTTCGTTATTAAATTGCCTTCATAAAATATAAAGAGAGGGGTAGGTTTCTGGTAGAATCCGTAAAGGTTATATGTTAAAAACAGTAGTAGAACGATAAAAATTTATGTTAAGGTGTGAGAGTCGGTCCGATTTATGAGTCAAATTTTGACAAATTTCCCATAGTCCTAGGATAACGTCCTTTATCTTTCTAATGGTCCCATTTAAAAATAATAATTTTTACCCAATTTAAAAAAATCACCCGAGTTCGCCCCGCCTTACCCTACTCCTGTTGACTTTTACCTTTTTTCAGGGTAAACGCAGGTGGAACTGTATTTGAAACCTCCAGAGAAACTCTTATGAAACAGCCAAACTCTTATTTAGCCCAGGTTAAAATTCTTTTCAAAGTACAATCATGGCCTAAAATCTGCAACCGGAATCAAACCGGTTCTAAACCATTGCAGCGAAAATTATGATAATTCTTACTCTTACATGATTTTTATGGAAATTGTTCAAATTTAACAGAAACGCGAATAAAGATGATTTCTATGATGATGATTTCAAGTGGATTAAGGTCATAGCTTACGAATTTACCCCTTTAAAAGAAAAAAAACGATAGCTACCTAGGTACTTTTTAAAAATCATATATTTTTTTAGTTGGCTGAAGCGTCCACCTCAGAAATATTTATTGATGTCTGTCCAAAAGGTAAGCTTTAGCTAAATTATGAAGGGAAAGGACAATTTGAGATAATTTTTATCCCTTCATTTTGCTTTCGACTAAACACCTAGTATACTGGATAATTATAAAAAATCTATAAAATATTTATGTAGGTTCCTACTGATAAATATCATAATCAAAATCACACGAATCATAACATATACCTACTAGGTATAGTCTAGATTTTTGAAAGAATAAAATTTTTCCAATGGAGAGCCTTTAGGTAATTAGTTGACTTTTAAAAGGTGAATTCGTCAAACTAACAAGTAAAATATTCAATTATTAGTTATTATTGACACAACGGACAAAATAGGTGTAATTATAGAGTAATAGTCTTTTCTAATTCATTAATATAAAGTAGTATTTTTTTGTCTGAAGCTAGAGAACTCGTAAACTGCTGGTCCGTATTGATTGTACTTTTTAAGGAAGATTTATAAATGTCTTTGGGTGGTTTTAGGTTATATTTCTGACCTCCTACTCAATCCCATAACGGCTTGGGACAAAGAAACCTATCATATTAAGTACCTAGAAAGTTTTTATCTTTTGTTAAAGATCTTGGAAATTGTTGGTCCAAATTGATTGTATTTATCAGGAAAGATTTATCAATGTCATTGGGTGGTTTTAGGCTTTATTCCTGGCCTCTTTCACACTCCCCTAGAGTCTAGGGGCGAAGAGATCGTATAATATTAAGTAGTATGTTTTTTGTCTTAAGATCTCGGAAGTGCTGATCCGAATTGATTGTATTTATCAGGGAAGATTTATCAATGTCTTTGGGTGGTTTTAGGCTTTAGACCTCTTTCGCCCGAGTTTAGGGGCGACGCAACTAATAAAAATATTTTTATTTTTAGCATTTGAAATTGTGTTGAACTTCCTTCGTTGTGGCGCCAGAAAAATTCCACCAAACACAAATGTTTGCACAGAAAGCATCGGACACACGGCTGAAGTTTTAGGAATTTTAGCAACAAATGTATAATATAGATAGATGTATAATCCAGACAACTTCCTGGTCAAAGTAGTGTAAACTTTTTTCGTCTGTTAGCAAATTACTTTCTGTTCTTTTGTAGCAACTCGGCTGTGGTTATATTTCCGACGCTATTGGCTGATATTTATAGACCCAATTGAAAGTCTATACATGGCGATCCCCACCCCGTGGGTAGAGTTACATATAGCTCGTGCCCTGTACATTTTATTCTTTTACTTCAATATCTTTTTAAAAATAGAAAGTTATAAATAAAAGGATTAACTCATAGACCAGGGATATGTCATTTCCGGAAGTCCTTACCTTTTTGCATTTATTTAAAGGGTGTTAAGAAAAAACAATCGCTTCACTTTTTTCAATATAAACCTTACAGTCTTGGTCCAAAACTAATAAAAAATAATACAATTCATGCCTAAGCAATAAAAAGGAGAAAACAATATTGAATTTTAAATCTACTCACTCTTCCATAGCACTAGAGCTTAAGACCTAGCCCTTGCAGAGAAATTTGCCCTACGCCTAAATGCTTGCATATTTTTATTACAAATTAAGACAAATGTTTTTTTTTTAAAAAAGAACAAACTATCTTTAGTACTTGAAATATTGGAGATAGACCCCATAATGTTAGGAGTTTTTGATGTGTCTATAGAAAGGTTTTTACATGCCACATCAAAAACTCTAAACATTATGGGGTCTGTCTTCAAGATTTGTATTTATGGTGGTTCAATTTGTGAGCGATTGGTTTTTTTAACACCCTTTAGCTATTGGATTTTATATGAACTTAAAATAACATAATTGGGGTGCCATGTCGGAGAGACTCGAACTCAACACCTTTGAAACAAAAGGGGTAGTTACACTATTTGCAAAAGTTTGATGGATTATAATTTTTAAGAATTTACTTGCTAATGTTAAGTAAAGAATTTAATATGAAATATTTTGCTAGAATAAAACCACTGCACAGGAATTAACATTTGTATGGAGAGCAAGAAGGGAAAAGAATATTGTAAGGTAAAAATAATAACCTAGAGACTCACTCTCTTAATCAGCCAATAGAATAATAGTGGAGGTACATTCCAGACATGTCATTATTGGTTGAAATATTTTAATGATTTTTCACGTATAAGGTCATATTTTTCTCATTTTGTTCGCATTTTGAGCAAGCTATAAATTGTCGCATACCCCAGGATAAAGCTTTTCTCGGGTAAATTATTAGGTGGAAGTGACAATTTTTGAAACCAAAACTAAAAGTCAAAGGAACTCAACTAATTAGATATAGAGTTACAGCTATGAGATTTGGCATAAGAGTTGCTTTAAAGAGGTACATTATGCAACTGTGACGCAACCGTCGCTCCCGCCGAAAACCGCCGTTTCCCGCCTAATGTTTTTTGCCTTTCCAATCATCTGAGATAACTTTTTTTTCCATAAAAATTTCCCTTACCTATTCTCATTATGACAAGTAAAAATATAAGGGAAATTTCTATGGAAAAAAAGTTTATCTCAGATGATTGAAAATTGTCTAATTTGGCGAGAAAAGGCAAAATAAATTTCGGCGAGAAACGGCGGTTTTTGTCGGCAGTGGCGGTTTTGTCGGCAGTGGCGGTTTCGCCGCCGTTAGTTTACAGTTCCATATTGTACCTCTTTAAAGCAACTTCTATGCTAAATATCAGAGCTAAAACTCTTTTTTTTTTAGTTGAGTTCCTTTGACTATTAGTTCGGGTTTCATAAAGTGTCACTTCCGCCTCCCCCCTTTTAAATTATATCGTTGAGATATTTCGTCGCCCATCTCGTGTAAAAAAAACAAAGGTTTTAATCTGCTAAAATTCCCTTTTCAAGTTTAACGAAAAAAGGGGTCAGATGGTTATAATACCTATGTTTATGGTAAAAATTTACGTTTATTATTTTTACTTGTGGAAGTAACTGTTCTTGTCTACTTGTAATAAAACAGGCAATTTCTAATAAAATATGATTTTGAAACAGCTTAATATCCGCTGGATTAGAACCGGTTCTCAGGCATACTAAAAAATCATATATCATACCTATAGTTTTTTATGACATTTTCCCACAAATAGTAAAATAAAAATCATACAATTATTACCAGTTTTGTTGGCTTAGGCCTTCGGCCTCTTGGGGCCAACAATCCTCGAATTTATCTTAATCCTTGCTTTAGATTTCCTGGATTGATGATCGAAGGGACAAATCAAGATTCTGTAACTGTAAAATGTTGGGACTCAGGAATTTATTTCAAACATCTTTAGTAGCGAAGCTACTTTTTAATTAGAAATATATGTCCGTATATAAGTTCGCAATTTTCTTATGAGCGTGTTTGTTAGGTATTAAGTTTTTTTTGTGATGCTGTTTTTGTTAGGTAGTAAATGATCTAGAGCAGCTTACGGTTTAATGTTCCTGGTAATGATTATCTTAAAAAATTTATTAACTTTAATGGCTGGTAACGGCTAAACTGTGGAACTTTTAGATTATGCTAGCATAAAATTTTAACTGAACTTTAATTAATCTGGAATAGTCTGAGTCATTACTCAATAGTGAATAAGTTATCTCACAGTGCACATAAATGCACGAAAAATACTAACTTTACGCGTTTTTTCTTCAGTGAAGCTTTCCCTATGCATAATTGGATCTTGGCTTTTCTAAATTATTTGTATGCCTTCTCAAGCCACTTCACATTCAGCCGTTTTTCTGATATACAGTATACGTTACGAAAAATGTCCGGTCTTTAAAATGGTCTGGGGGGGGGGGGGGGGGGGGGGGGGGGGGGGGGGGGGGGGGGGGGGGGGGGGGGGGGGGGGGGGGGGG
>LS050986.1:7652-18174 GCA_900241095.1 Acartia tonsa | reverse complement strand
GGGTTAGGCAATTGGCCCCGCAGGGGCTAGAAATAGGAGAAAAGCTACTGTGAAAAATACGAAGAATCGCCCCTTAACGTGCGTTTCCACGAAAGGGACTATACCCGAAAATATTTTTCCACAGAAAAATAAAATAGGAATGATATTGTTGTATAGCATAAACAACAGCCAGTCACAGAGGCCCAATGTCTTTTATTTTCTCTTCGGATCTGGTGCAGTTCACGGTAAAATGTTCCTAGGATCGATTATCTTCTAAAATCTATGAACTTTAGAGGCCTCTAGCTGTCAAGCCAGATAATGCCAGCACATCATTATAAGCGACATAATAAGACCTACAAATAACCCGAAAAAGCCAAGATCCAATGTTACACAGTGAAAAATTAACTGAAGAAAACCTGCATAAAAATATGTATTTTCCGCTCATTGACGTGTGCTGCGATAAACTGTGAATTATTGAGAAATAGCCATTCTGAATTATTTTTATCGGTTATAATTTATGCAAACATAATATTTAGGTTCAGTTGATTGGCTGCTAGAAGCATTTAAAGTTCATAGTTTTTAGAAGATAATCGATCCCAGGAACATTTTACCGTGAACTGCACCTGATCCTACTTCCTATTACATTGGAGTTTCTTGATTATTATTTTAGTAGAGCAGCTACTCCATAATTTCGTATTTAGGAGTAAGGTATTCTTAATATCTTTTGATTTGGGGTTAGCTAGCCTGGAATAAATAATCTCTCCAATTTATTTTCAATCATAATATATAATTTTATTTTCCTGTTTTATCTGTTTACTTAAAGTTGCGCCCAATGCAACTAGGGGCTTTGTAGTAGGTATAATTACTTAGTTGTAGGAAACCAATCTTGTTCTTACTATTAACATTCAGCTAAATAAGGAAGACAAGTTTGAAAAGAAGTAAAAGAATAGAATAGAATTTGATAAATTAATACATTTTAAAAGAATAAATATTTAATTGTTGTGTAATGTGTAACTGTCGTATTTATGTAATGTTACTAAAATTATAAGATAGCAACAATAAACAATGTATCACAGACTATCAATTAATGTTTAAGAATTCGTTTAACCAATTATTAGAAACGCCTTTTTTTTTGATGGGAATAATATGAGTATTTTTAAAGGTTTTGGAGGGGGAAATTTAATGTATTTCCAAAATTTTTTGTGGGTGGTAAAAAGTGTGTGTTTGAGAGTGGTAAACAAACACCCCTTTACCCACCCTTGGACGTATATGTCTCCTAATATGCAGTCTCGCTTTAATGCAGTCCTATAATAATCTTTCGATTTGAAATATAATTCAATTGTTATTAAACAGTTATTTTGAAAACATTCTCTTAGCTAAATTTCCTTCTAATTTTGAATAAATTGATTGCTTTAACAATATGCAGCAGATTCAAATTTTGCTTGGTCGTCTGAGTTTAAAAACTCCTACATAGAAATGGATTTAGGATATACGTGGATATATTAACATTGGAAAATTTGTCCTCAATTCAGCTTGCTATATATGGACCTCATTTATTGATTAGTTCATTCTTACAGTAGGAGAGGAGAGGATTGGGGTTGGATAGGGGGCATCGTTCTTTTAGCCAATTGTGACCATAATTTTATGAGAGTACATGAAAATCTGGTGCAACATCCAAGTAATAATATATCTATTTCCATAGTATTATGTTTTGTTGTTGTACAAACAATAACTAGCTGTCCACTTTCTGTTGGACATGTTCATTCACAATTAAGAATTAAACAAGAAACAAGGATGCAAACAACCATAAGTAGGGGAAGCATAAAATCAGAATAACAAAGTAACATTGAGAGTTGATGCTAATAAATAAGATGGATCATCTGAAATGATTTCTATAGTTTTAGGCATTATATCAGTTCTCGTGTGCGTCAGCCACCTGTAAGCCATTTGAAAATTGACGACTTACTATACCTTAAAAATCAGCTGGATGTCTAACCTGTTCGTGAAAAATCCTTTTGTAAATTCAGTTGACATGTAAATGCGCACAAAAAATACCCTTTGATAGGTCTTATTTATTGAATAAAGAGAAAAATTTTAGTGTTTTTGTTTAAACGTTTACATTTCAATTTGGAATTCCCTGAAATGATGTTAAATATACACACACACACACACACACACAATGACTATTAATTGTATGAAATGTAGTGTTTTCATATCAAAATTTGCGATATCAAACAAAGCTTCTGTACCCTTTTGCTCAATGTTAGTAGTGAAGCTACTCTATAAAGCACTCCGAATCGCAATGGGAGAAAAAAGATTTACTCAGCCGCAATTAAAGCTAGACCGCTGATTATTCTTTATAACATATCCAGTATTACAGAGCACATTTAAGCATATCCGTCCGTGGCTGCTTTTTGTCGCTATTAACTTTCATTCCTAATTTTTAGGTCTTTTTTATAATTTTATTCTCATTGAACATTTGATTTTTTTAACTTGCTGCTTTTGGATGTTGTCATCCCTTTTGCTCATTTTGAAAATGCTTAACGTTATTTTTTTAGATGTACGAAGTTTACAAGAAAATCTCTGAAATTGAAGTGAACGGGAAAACGTTCAAAGATATGTGTTTCAAGGCAA
Source organism: Acartia tonsa (assembly GCA_900241095.1). NCBI lineage: Eukaryota > Metazoa > Arthropoda > Copepoda > Calanoida > Acartiidae > Acartia > Acartia tonsa. The sequence goes on along the minus strand of LS050986.1, from coordinate 15,561 downwards.
GTACTTGTTGACTTGAAATAAACGTCCTATAAATTCCAAACTTGTAGCTGAAGTAAAAAAGATATAACCTTTAGATACTTTGTAATAAGGGCACGTTTATATGTTCGTTCGACGGTCATTCAATGATCATTATAAATAAATTGGTTCCGAGGTATTGGCATTATTTTGAAGACTTGAATACATTGGCGGGCACAGGGTTTTTCTAGGAGTTGCCATACCCAAAAATTTAAAACGCACCTTAAACCAATTTAGAGAGTGTTATAGGGGGGTGGGGTGAGCTTTTAATGGGTTGGATTCAGACAACAAGCAGGGTGTTTTTTTTTTATTGTCAGGGTGGTGTAAGGGGGGTGTAAGGAGGGGATGAATAATAAAATATTTAATCAAAATATTGTTAGCTAGTAGTTGCAGTGCGACAAAATTTTAGAAAAATGAAAAAAATTTGATAAAATGTATTATATTTAGGTTCCAGTTGCAAATATATTCCATACAGAAAAACGTCGGCGTAGGAGACGTAATGCAGCAGACCCTGTTAACCGAAGGAGGCACACAGCTGAAGACCCTGTTAACCGTAGGAGGCGCGAAGCTGCTGACCCTGCTAAGCGACGTAGGCGGACTGCTGACCCTGTTGAGATAGGTCAAAACCCAGGGATGTGCACACAAAACTAAACTTAACTGTAAATAAATTTATAATGGGTAAAAAAACGTTTCATAAAGAAATAAGGACATTGTTCAGTAACAGGGCTGCTATATAATTCACTTTGTATGTCCTTCAGTGCGTCAGTCAGTCAGTCCTTAACTCTATGGGGGAAATTTTATTGTCACATATGCTATTCAGGATTGACGGCTGACGACTAATGAGCATTCAGTATAATTACTTTTTCCGTTTGTTAGTCATGTTACAAAATATAATTATTAAAAAATATAAGAATACGGGAGAAAGGTTTTGTTATTATTTTCTCCAATATAATTATATTCTTGATTTTCATAATTTTGTGCTTCGCTACTTATGGATGTTGTCATCCTTGTTTTATTATAATTCAGCCTTACTTACATGAGATATAGAACGTTCAATTAGTTTTTTCGACATAACCTTCTACTAAACAAAGTTGTTTTGCATGAACACTAAATTCAGATTCAGGACTACATGTTCATGAAAATGACACAAGTTTGGAAAAACTTATCTTGGGACCGACATTTGGAAATATCAGGTACTCAATTAATGTATAAGTATAGATGTATAACCCAGACAACTGCCTGGCCCAAGTGGTAGGAACCTTTTTCGTCTACTACCAAATTGCTTTCGGAACTTTTGTTGCGACTTGGCTATGTTTTTATATCCGACGCTATTGACTGATATTCAAAGACCCCACTTAAAGGCGGCACAGGGTCCCCAAACCCATGGGTAGAGTTACATATAGCTCGTGCCCCCTCTATTCTTTTACACTAATTGGTACACACATATCAATTAGAATCATCAACGTTTGTTATTACTATGTTAAAAATAGTTTTGTAGCTTAGAATCTCGGTAACCTTTGGACCATTATGGTTCTCATTTACAGGGAGGTTCAGGAACGTTTTCTACCTATTTTGGAGTGAGTTCCTCCACCATCCAAGGAAAAATCACCCCTGAAAAAAAGCCTAATCCCACCCCCTCTTTCTTATTATTTTTAAACTGAAAGACGATGTTCGAATTAACCCCCCCCCCCTCTTCCCTCAAAAGCCCTTAGAGGGCTATACATGTGTGTCAAGTAAGATCTAATAAATGTCTGAACTATTCAGTTCAAAATTCTTCTGGAAGGTTTGAGGTTATTAGGACATGGCTCAGAAAAGAACTAATCCCATAGAGGCTAATGACAATTTCAGGGAAGACGTGGACATTGGACTGTTTATTACACAAGTCCCAATAGATTTGTGATAACGATTTCTTATTAGTTGACTTAACAACTTTGGGGACTTAAATATTAATATAATGAATGTTAAGGGGTTGGTTCATTAAGTTTAGTGTTAAAGCTTTTTAACCACTGATTGAATATATTGAATTTTGAAAAGTACATAACTTATTTTAGAAATTTAAACCTATCAAGAAGTGAGGTTGAAGCCACAACCATTGGTATTAATACTGATGATGATTACTATCAAGATACTACTGAGCAGAGTATTGCTTCCAATCCATCTGGTAAAACTAATTTATTTATACAACAATTAACATTATGTCTAAAAGTAGCAAAGATACTAGAATCAAGAAAAGAGCAACAATATTTTAGACTTATATGCACCCAGTTTAAAATTACTTGGTTCTCTGAACTGTTAGCCATGCTTCAAACATAAAAAATTATCTGTAAAAGGTTTAAATTTTTTTTACTAAAAATTTATTCTTGATTTATTACTACTGAGTGTCTGCCCTTAAATTTATCTGTCTGCCTTTTAATCTATCTTTTGTTTGGGCTTCGCTACCTATGGTTGTTGCCACCCTAATTGTTTTTTTTCTGTATTAGACAAAGAACTGCCAGTTGAAGAAAATTATGATGAAGAAGGAAATGAATATTCTAGCGAAACAGGAACAGGATATGTAAAGATGAAATTAATACACATCTCATTTTTTACAGTTAAGGTTGGTCCGACCGTACGTCCATCCGGTAGTAACGAATAGCTTTTATCGTTGATTTCAAACTTGGTTTAATGATTCCTGTAATAGTTAAATCCATTTAAGAAAGCGTAGTTACTGTATATTTTTTAACAGAAGGTGTGTATGTCAATTTAAAAGAAAGTAATTTATAAGCGTTATTGAGAAACTAATTATTATTAGAAAATTATTATATTTACTTATTTGACATATAATTGAAAGTTTAGGTACTACTTTAAGCAATTTAGATTATTGTGTTTTTAATCATTTTTACATATTCCTTAATAGAAGAGGGAGGGGACGACTTTTTCTGGAATGACTACGAAGATTACGACTATGAGAACTATGTTGAGATAAGCAAGGATGATCCTAAGTACTACAAGCCAGAGCCAAGGATTAACTATGAACTATTTGGTTTTGACACCGACGATGAAGACAGTGATGACAGGAATGGAACATTGTGTTGTTTATCGACATATTATTACCTGGATGTACTTGACATAAAGATACATTCACATAAAAATGTTTCAAAAAAACTCAATTGACATAAAGTTTTATGTAAAATATAATTTATTTGAAATGAATTTATTTTATTTCAAATATTACTGACCCCTTTAGGTAGTGTGCCTTTAAGCTCTTTTCAAGTTAATTTGTTTCTTATTTCCATTTAATTGAGAATCCAAATTGTTTTGAATCGCTGGAAATGCAATGAACATCCTGAAAACAGTTCTGAAGAACAACAGGACAGTAGCCCTCTGTATGAACTTCCACCTGATGTTAGATGTGGTGTCACTAGCACTCTACAGTAAGTTATTTATCTCATAGTAGCCCTCTGTATGAACTTACACCTGATGTTAGATGTGGTGTCACTAGCACTCTACAGTAAGTTATTTATCTCATAGTAGCCCTCTGTATGAACTTCCACCTGATGTTAGATGTGGTGTCACTAGCATTCTACAGTAAGTTTTTTACCCGCGGCATTACGTATATGGTAGCGTGCCTGCTTGCTGTCGGGGAGCTATAGGGTTCAAGTCTACTTTTTTCTCATGTTCTTATCCTTTTTTTAATGATTACTGAATATCTGTTCCATAACTTATTTTGTCATTTTTCATGATATTTAATATAATCAATTGTTTTATCGAAGTCAAGAAAATTGAAAAATAAATTTTGAAATGTTTGTAGTATCGAACCTAGTAAAAGTGTCTGACTCTGATTATGACGTAAAAAAAATGAGAGGCCAGCATACACTGTAATTGACCAATAGTAAAAGGGAGGCGGATGTGCCACTTTTTGAAACCAAAAGTAAAACGTGCATGATCTCAGCCTATAAAAGAGTTACAGCACTAAAATTCGGCACAACAGTTGCTTTTGTAGAGAACAATATGGAACTGTGAAGAAACGGCCGAATTTTTTTCCCTTTTTTCGCCAAATTAGACAGTTCGTAATCATCTGAGATAAAAAAATTTCTCATAAAAATTTCCACGTGACACTTGTAATATTTCAAACACGTCAATATTAAAAAAATTGCAAGTGAAATTATAAGCGAAATTTTTATGAAAAAAAGTTTATCTCAGATGATTGAAAATTGACTATTATGAAGAGAAAAGGCAAAAAAAAAAACATTTCGGCGGTTTTCGGCTGGAGCGGCGGTTCCACCGCCGTTTCTTCACAGTTCCATATTGTATTCCACAAAAGCAACTGCTGTGCCGAATTTTAGAGCTGTAACTCTTTTATGTGCTGAGATCATGCACGTACGTTTTAGTTTTGGTTTCAAAAAGTGGCACATCCGCTTCCCCCCTTTATATTGGCCTTTTATTGGCTATTTTTTTACGTCATAATCACAGTCAGACACTTTTACTAGGTTCGATATTGGTCGATATCTGAAATATAAGTCTATTTTTTTATACAGGGAGAAATGTTTGATGACGAGCCTGCTGGAGATCTGGAGATACAAGGAGGAGCTCATTAACACCACCACACAACAGGAAAAATAAATATAATAAACGTGGAAATTCATACAGGGGAATTTTTATCGTCAGTTTAGATTGCTACGTAGTCATCATTTATTGGTCGGTTCATTCCTCTAGGGGGAGGGGAAGTGATGAGGTAAAAGGGGTTATATCATCCAGCTGGGAAGACCATTTTATTAGAGTTGGTGAAAATATGGTGCAACATCCACGTAATTATATATCGATTACAACAGGAAATTATTGATGCTATTAACTTGCTGGAAAGAAGTCCATGGACATCACATAAGGTAACCGCTGAATCTATCTGGTTCTCCTTAACAATGTATCTTCTCAGAGTTCCTGGAAAGGATTATATCTATTTTTGGGAAGGATACAACCATTCTTCTAAGTTATCGCCCCTAGAAAAAAATTTCAACATGTCCCCTACTTTTTATAACTAAAAATGAAATAACGGGAGGCGGGTGTTTACTCAATACCCCGCCCCTAGCTCAAATGCACTTAGAAAGCTTTTTTTGTTTTTTCACATACAGATAGATTGCTTTTTTTATTTAGGATACCTTGTCCATAAAATCATCCAGTATGTCAGTCTGCCAGTCATGCAACAAACGATATATAACTAATATTTCGAATTTTTTTTATAATTCCTAATATCTTTAATTCGTATGCCCTTCTTTCTTTTTCTTCTTATCACTAAACATTTGTTTGTTAATTCACTTTTTGTCAATCCATGATTTTTTGGTTTCCCTACTTATGGATGTTACTATCCTTTTTTGTGATACATCTGCTTTACAATTATTTTTCTTCAGATCAACTTTACTGAGCAATTGGGTGGAGTTGAGCGCAATGCTAGCGGTCATGTTGTGCGAGCACGTGCTGCCCAGCTTTATTGGAATATTGAAGTACCAGACGATGTGGAACTCATCACAGGGTAAGCAATAAATGTTTAAGTATAGGTGTATAACCAATACAACTACCTGGCCCAAAGACCCCATTGAAAGTCCCCGTGGAAAGAGTTACATATTGCTCATGTTCCTCTCTTTTACTTTAATGGGTAAGCAATTAATTTTTTTTGCTAGTTGTAGGGACAAACATTGCTTGGTCCGAGTCTCAACCCCGGTCGGGTCATATGTGAAATTTTTGCAGTGAATAATTAAATGTAAAACTAGTGATTGTCTATGACCAATAACAGATCTAAGCAATAACTATCCGTAGTTAGAACTTTTCAACAAAGGTTATCTTATGTACAATTAATTAAGTGGTTACTTTCATCTATTCGTTGGATTGAAAATATTATATTAATACCCAAGATAAAGAAAAAGGTCAATTCACCTGTTAGGTAACAAAAAAATTAAACTTTCTACCAGGTTTCGGCAGGCGTGCTTCAGCTGCGATAAAGCCTTAAGATTAAACCTGTTAGGATGCTTTGAAAAATGTTTTGAATAGAGGGATTACCATATTTTAGCCAGGTTTTGTCTTCAAGATAATTTTTAAATTGTAAAATGTTGATTTCCCTGAGACTGCGGCTGCCGAACCCTACTTTCTATTATAAATAATAAATTTATAGAATAAATGTTTTATAGTGTTGGAGGTGGGGTGGAAATTACATTTGCAGATGCGGATACTCTGGAGTGGGAAACTAGGTTCATTGATACAGCTCTAGCTTTTGACTTCCCAGGTAATCGATATATTATTACTTGGATGTTGCACCAGATTTTCATGTACTCTTATGAAGATATTTTCGCAACTGGCTATAATAACAATACCCCTGTTCACCCTATTATCTCCCCTCTTACTGGATGAAAGAACTGACCAATAAATGAGGTCCATATAAACAAGCTAAATTTAATACAAATTTTCCCCTGTCAATATATCTACTTATATCCCATATCCATTTTCCAGGTATCATAATAAATCATCAAGTTTGTTTGATTGATGAATAAAAATGCATGAAGTTATCAATAAAAAAGGAAACTTATTAATAACAATCTGGCATTTATTATAATCATTACCAAATTGTCTGTTTTAAAATTAAATAATTTATTATTATTTTTAAACACTCTATTTAGGATTCAACATATTGCCGAATGCTGTGCGCAGTTTTGGTGATTTGAACGAGCAGGCTATCCTGTTTGACGTGATCAAGCTTGTGATTGGGTATATCATGATGTTTGTATACACCGTCTTTATGCTGGGGCGTATCAACAAGGTAATTTATTTATTCAAGTTTTCAATTGAAGAAGAAAGAAAACAATTGTTACTTTTTGTCATTCATATCTTATAACACTGGAATAAACATAAGTGTAAACAGGAGAATTTCGGCCATTTTTTACACTAGTCCTCAAGGTTTCATAATAACGTATTCTTTCTCGTTGGCCCAATTGTTTTTTTTGGGTTGATTCATTAAAATTTTTATTGATGGTGGTGGTGGGTGGTTGTAAATCGACCTTCCTATTTCAATTTTAGTTGTAAAAATAAATGTTTGGAGTGAGGGGAGTAGGTTCAATCTCCCAAATAGTTTCCTGGTCTTATAAAAAGCTTACTTGGAAAGGAGGATCATATCTGCCTTGCTGTTTAGCTAGACAAACATACACACACAAAGACAGCCTGATAGACAACCACTCTATTACCTTTATCTACGGATTGAATTGTATTTTTTTCAGCTTGAAATTCGTCTGTACCTGACCGCAGTTGGTATCATCAGTGTTGGGATGGGTATAGTGATGGGAGTTGGTCTAGCCTCTCTCCTCGGATATCCATACACACCTATACATTCTGCTCTTCCCTTCCTGTGTCTAGGTAAATACATATTTATTTTCCATAGCTACAAAAGGATATAGAATATCCGTGAATCTTACACCAGATTATCATGAACTTTATTAAGTTTAACGTTTAAATGAAAGAAAAAAATAAAAGAACAAATAAATGAGGCCCACATTTGCAAGCTTACTTGGCGACAATTTTTCACCTGTCATAACATTCGCGTATGTATATTCTACATCCGTTCATTTAAAGTTAGACCCTTGCAAAAATAGGGGATCAATGAAGAATCAGGAGTCTTTGAAATTCTTTCTTGTCAACCAACTAATTTGTATAAGACTAGCGGCTTCGACCCTAGCCTCTAGGGGCTTTGCCCCAGGAGGTAATTAAAAAAAAAATTTAAAAAATTCTGGTGCTGCTTTTTTTTGGAGGGGGAATTTTCATTTTATGAAGAAAATAGCTTAAAACCACCACAGGACCAATAGGTATTAGATCTTTTCATGAAAATACCCTTTCTCGAATTTCATTCTTCTGCTAACCTAAAAAGTTACTTTAGGGG
>LS050983.1:4819-16179 GCA_900241095.1 Acartia tonsa | reverse complement strand
CCAGGCCTACCAGAAACTGTGGCCGCTCGGAAGGTGGACAGGGAGGTATCTTGCACGGGACTTCCACTTGCTACAAACAAAAGGATAATAAAAACTTTGGTTGGGTTAGGTTAAGAAATACATTAAGAGCTCCTGCATGGTTTGAGCAAGAGCTAGCATAATGAGAAACTTTACAAAGTGTCTCAAAAAATCAGCCATGTGACGTCAAAAAATGAGGGATTGTCCTTCTCTTTTTTAGGGGTTTCTTTCCCACTTCTTCTCTCATCTTCCTCATTTTTATGACGTCACACGGCTGATCTTTTGAGAAGCGTATAAAGCTTTGTCAAAAAATTTTGATAAAACATATATTTAGATTAGATCAAGTGAGGTTAGGTTAAGTTAAGTTATGTTATAAGGATTTTAAAGAACCTGAATGGTTTGAGCAGGGGCAAGCATAATGATCATTAAAAATTTAAATTAAGGGGGAGGGGGTTTATGTGGTCTGTTTATATTTAGGTTTATTTAGGAAAATCATTTTTGACTTTAGACACACTAATTTATTATAATCAAACTACATAAAAATGTGCTAGTTATAGAGTAGCTACGCTACTATGAGTGTAAACTTACTTGACGTAGTGTCATGAGTGATGTAGCTGACATTATCAAGATTAAACCCAGGATCTACATATCTGTTAGCAGACCTGAAAAGCAGAAAACATTATTTTTTTCTCAGACCATTGCTAGAAAATTTAAGTCGTCGTTCGAGTTTTCTTTTTAGATTTTTATATAAGATTAAGCTAATTAAATATGAATTTTCATGCTGTTATTTTATGAATATACTAGTTGCTTCGTCTCTAGCCTCTAGGGGAGTGCGGAGAAGATCAGAAGTATAGCCAAAAACCACTCCAAATTATAGGATTAATATAAATTTTTTGAAGAATTAATAAGCCAAAAAGTTATAATTTGATGTGCTGCAAGCTTAATAAGACTTGTCCTACTGACAACTAATTTTTTAATTTGCTAGAACTTTGTAAGTAAAACTACATTAAGGTAGACGTGGTTATCAATTAGTACTTTAAACATTAAAGTACTATGTATAGATAGCAAATATATATCTGAAAATGTGATTATGAAAATGATAGTATAGTGAGGAGCCTATTTATGAGAAATTGATGATGGTAGTTTTAAAAACTTTACATAAGTTTGGACAGAAATGAAAATTTTCACAAAAATTGTCCATTTCTTTTTTTTTAAAGCCAGAGAAAGCTTCAAACAGCTGAATTTAGAAAGCAAACTTGAATGAAATTATTTCTCGTCTGTAAAGATTTAGGTCATTGAAAAAATTAGGCAGGTAGTTGTCTGTTTAAACATCTATACTATAAATATATTCTTTAAATGGTAGCCATGACGTCAGTATGTCAGTCGTGGCTACTTTTAAAAGATACTTAGTCGATATGTCCCCATAAAAATCATTTGTCAACACAAAGCATTTTATATGAATTATTTTGTTTATAATTAAAAAAATATTGTTACCTGTTTTTAAAATCAATTCTCAGGTCTTCAGGTTCGTCCATATTAACACTCATTTGTAACACCTTGAAGATAAAGAAAAAATTATAGATACAAAGTAGAACAATGTCTGTCTGTTTGTTTGTAGCGAAGGATCTCGCTAACCGCTGAACCGATCGGGTTCTTCTATACAGGGTAGCACATAGGTCCCGGGAAGGTTTATAACTATTTTCTTGGGGAGTGGGACACCCCTAACCCCCAAAAATGAAAAATACCCCCCCCCCTAAAAAACTAATTTAAAAAAAAAAATTCTTTCAATTCTAAAACACGAAAAATTAGTTTGATAAAACCTCTTGGGGCAATTCTAAATAATAAAATTCTAAATTGTATTTAATAAGAAATTCTAATTTTAGTTGATATTTATATCAAAAGAATTTTAAAGATAAATTAAAGATAGTAGCTAAAAGTAAGAACAGCCATTATTTGCAAGCTTCGCTTTATTGGATAATGTCATACTTTGTTTAAGGAATAGAGACAGACCTGTGTTTCATATAGTTTCATGTTGGGTTCAACAAATACTGGTTCATATCTGGGTACTACTATCATTTGTTCAGTAGAATCTTTAGCCTTCTGATACCTGTAAGAAATATATAGTTGGGTTGAGTTGTTTGTAGAGCATGTAAAGTCTTTTCTAATTTCTGTTTTTTCTGTAAACCTTTATTTTCTTTAAATGACCTATTAAGTCTGTTAGTGAAGATTCGACTATTAAACAGCAATCCATTCTGTTGGATCTTTGGACATAAAGACATGCATATCAAAATTATAGAGTAGCAAAGCTATTAAAAATCTGCTAAATAAATACCTTTTATATAATATGAGAATATATGTGATGGCAATTATGCTTGAAGCAAATACAATACAGCCAATAGCAATCAGAACAGCTGGGTAACCACTAAAATAAAAACAAGTATTATTTAGGTCCTCTAATGTAGTAGAGGAAGCGAACATAGGCCTGTAAATTACACTGGTACCCATATAACCACATCATCTTATTGTTGGATCAAAAACTTTGGGTACTTTTATTGAATTTTGATTGGTTGTTTCCAGACTTGAAATGTCAAAACTTTATAAATAATGAATTGAATCTACAAGAGAGGTAGTTTTGTTTACCATCATCAAATAATAAATTGTCTTATCCTTTTGTTATTCTATGTATTTTCCGCAAATAAGTAACCAAGAAGAAGAACCAATAACTAACTATCAAAGGCCTCGAGAAAGTCAATGTAACAATAAATGGAAATTACATTTATAACTCACGAAACCTTTACAAAGCATATATGTGATAGGGCTCATAGTAAGGACATATCAGGATGGCGCTTTCTTCTCTTATTTGTCAACTGGATGTTTAAATTGATGTATTTTGGAGATCTCAAATTCGTTATTTTTTTGCAGAAAAAGCTTTTTATGATGACCGGGTGAGTTGAATTTTACTTTTTTTTGAAACTAATACAGAATCTAAGAATATAGTTAATACCTGTATTGACTGTTGTACAATGTCTTGACAGAGGTAGCTGTGGGATCATCTCGAGAAGTATCCTCAACATAAACTTCATGGATGTCACTAGCCTGAACATAAAAAGCATACAGAAAATAAACTCGTTTGTATTTTTTTAAAAATAAATATATAATGTAGGAAAAATGCTTCACTTTAAACATTATTTGTTATTGTTCAAAGAATAAGAATTGATATTAATATAGTATAATAAAGTATAAATTAAAATATTTTTATTTGAAATGGACATACTGACACTCTTGTTAATCATTATATAGCTGTTACACTTTCTAAATGTACTTAACTGTTACACGAATCATCATGCAAACTTAGAACTATTTCAACATTCCTAAATTAACGGCAAAACTACCAGTTTAGGATGGAAGTTAATTAAATTATTAGCTCACCTGAACATGTAAATCTCCAGTGACGATATATTTGAGACTGGTAGATGCCTGTTTCCCGGTTATTTTCTCTACTGTCATAGATTCATTCAGTGCCAGCAGGGTTTGGGTGGCGGGGTCGATGGCGTAAAACCATACGTCAGTGTCTAAAATTAGTAAAGTATTTATAAATCTGAAAAAGCACAATAACTAAAAGAAGCACCTAAAAAGTTTAAAAATGAAAAAGTAAAACGGATTTTACGGGTTGGGTAATTTTTTAGAGGCGATTTTTCTCTGAGATTGGGTATATAGCCTCCCCCAAAATATTTATACACCATCCATGGACCAATGAGAAGCTTTACAGAAAAAGATAACCAAATCGGCTCAGCAGTTATCGAGATAAATCGCTACACTTACATAGACAGACATACTTTCATAAAAGGATAATGAATTATTGAAAATATCGAATCAAACACTTTGCTAAAGTTAAGAATACACAAATTATGAAGTTTCTACCTTGTTTACTTTGCAGACAGCAGGTTCCATTATCATCTCTCACTTGTGCTTCGACTGCTCGATCTAAAACATTATCATAGTTTAGAATATATTTTAGGTTTAATTTTTAAATGACTGCAACTAAGGTTGTGAAAACAAAGATTAGTGGATAGTTATCCAAAGAATATTTTCTATACTAAGGCATTTGAAGCAACATATCTTCCTAATGGAGTAATATCAAAGCCCCGAATAATGAAATTAGTCAGAATACTACTCTCAAATCCCCCCCCCCTCACCCTTTATGCATAATAATTTTCGTAAACTTTTTTTATAAAATGTCAGTAGGAGGAGATAGATTTAATAAATCTTAATATGTATTTTACAATTAATTGAAAATACTTTAAAATTTACCTATATTAACAATCATTTCACTCTGATCACTCAAAATTCTACCAAGCTCATCAAATCTGAATTAAAACAACAAATAATCACTTGGAATAATTATTAACCCTGTAATTAAGTAAGTTAGGTTAATCTTAAAGTGTATCTTGCTAAAAATCAATAAGTACTTATAAAAAGTTATATATAGTATTTTTATTTCTTTATTGTTCTTTTTAAGTTTTTTACTACAATTTTTCCTAATTTTATTGCAAAGAGCCATTTAGTCCAATAGACAGACTCTAAAACAAAAGCAAAAAAAACTAAAAATGAACAAAGTCAGTAAAAACTGAAGTAAAAGTTGGAAATCTTTAAAATAAAAATGTTATGTCTTTTAAAACATTACAAACAGACAAAATTAATTATAGTGTGTTAATAAATAAGATGAACATTGAACATACCTGGATTTAACTTCATTAGGCTTAGTTCCTTTGAGAACAATAACAAATAGATTCTGTTTCTGTAGAAGATTAATAACAGCTTCAGTTTTATCCATCTTACTGTTCTCAATATCTCCTGGGTTGTCCCTAGAATATTTTGAATAACTCAAAATGAAGTGTGAACAACTCATGACTAGCATATTTTAATTTATTTACATTATAAATTTAAAAACAAAATTTATTGGTAAATTTTCCATTTAAAAATCAAAGATTTATACATTTCTGTTATTACAGTTATTTTTTTCAACTCACAACCCCTCCCCCTCCCCTAGTCTAAAAAAAATAAAGCACCCGCATTTACTCCACGACTCAAATGCCAATATTTGTTCTGTTACAGAAATATGTCAATTACTTTAGATAATTAAATTTTAATCTATTTGGAAAAAATTAAAATGATTCTCAAATTGACTCATGACTTACCTGGCATTAATAACAAGTTTGAAAGGCAAATCCTTAGGATCAACATATGAAAAGTCTTTTGTTGTCCTAACTATTCCACTTTCAGCATCAACCTAAATATGAATTCTATTTAAATTCTCTTGATAAAATATATAAAAATTTTCTAAATTATTTAAAGCAGGAAATACAAGATATATGTGAGATCAGATAAAAAAGGCTTTCAGCAAATATAATCATTACCAAGAAAAATTGTTGTCTGTATAATAAGTGTTCATATGGTTATCAACAAAGAAATTTCTTTTAATTAGTAAAATAGCAATGTATTATAACATAGCTAGAAATTCTATAAAACCTGAAAAAAACTTTGATATTTGAAACATTATTTGAAACTGTTTTCATCAAATGAAATCAAGGAATTTTTAGCTATAATGCAATGGACGTTAAATTGAAATAGATCCCCAATAATGATGAACAAAATTATCACTTGAAAAGCTTGGAAACTACTAGTTCGAAACCATCCATAAAATTCAATAAAGTCCCTAAAGTTTTTGGGCAAACAAATAAGAAAACCCGGTTTAAAAACTTTGGGTACCCATTTAATTTACAGTCCATTGTTCTGTTCCTCCCTGAATGTAATTACTATACCTTGAAGTACTGTCTGGCAACAGGATCTGAATCCGTTGCCAGCTCAAAGGAGACTGTGCCAAAGTTGCCGGAATCTGAATCTTTTGCCATTACTTGTAGTACTTCACTTCCAGGCTAAAAAAAAGATTATTAACTATACATATTAAAAGCATTAATATAATGAACTTGATGCTTAGTGCCTTACAACCACACTACTAGAGTACCGTCACCCTGCAGGGCTACCCTCTAACTAATATAACCTAACCTGACCTAAAACTAAATACAAACACATAAAATGATACCTCATTTTCAATTTGTTTCAAAATAAGGGATGTGGGTGTATTTTGGCGCAGGGCATTATAGGGTAAGCCGCTAATTTTTGGAATCTCCAAAACGTTCAGTTGTAATTAAAACATATATTTATACTTGTAGCTGAGCTCTTTAACTTTTTTAGATTCGCCCAAAAAAAAGCAGAGGTTTTTTTCTTTTTGGGTGGGTTGGATTTTATTGGGATCATTTTTTGGGGTAGCGAGAAATAAGTCAGCCCCTCGCAATATAGCTTAAAACCTACCTATACTACAAATTACTAAAATGGTCAAGCAGTTTACGAGATCATAGCAGACATGACTTACTACTTTAAACGATAAAATAAAAACTTACCTTAGTATTAAGAGACAAAACCTTCAAGTATTTGTCTTTAATAATTGTATTATAACTGTTATTGTAGATAAATGTAGGAGAGTTATCATTTTTATCCACGACTTGCAACTTAATTTCTGCTTCAGCCCTCTGTTTTTAGAAAATTTTTATTATGAATTATTTAACTATTACTTTAATACCTTTCAATCACACATTCTTTGTTTATGTGTAAAATTAGGATGATTAAAAATAATTGAAAATAATTTTCATGAAAACTAAAGTATGACACAGAAAAAAAACAAAGACAAGCAATAAAGCATTTTTTATAGAGTAAGTAAATATTTCAGCTTTTTAGGAGTAACTTCAAGATTATTTTCCATTGTCTAATCTTTTGTAAAAATGAAGCATTTTTAACGATGCAAACTATTCAAAATAAAATGTTTCCTTTGGATTGATGAAAGCAGTCAGCGTGTTGACTCTAATCTTAACTCTATATTCTGGCATACTCTCATAATCAATTACAGATCTAAATATTATTATTGTAGTAAGAGTGTTGACTCTAATCTTAACTCTATATTCTGGCATACTCTCATAATCAATTACAGATCTAAATATTATTATTATAGTAAGAGTGTTGACGCTAATCTTAACTCTATATTCTAATTATCAAGTACAGATTAAAATATATCATTTTCAAGCAAACTTATGACATATGACTACTTCAACATTAGCAATTTATACAAAATGGCATACTAACACTTATTAGCTTTGAAAGGAAATGTAACAATGTATTATTTACCTGGCAAGAATAAGATTGCACTGGTTAGCCTCGTTCATTTCTCCTCGGAATAAAATTGAAACATCCTTGCCATTCTTATCACGGGCTGACGTCACAGAACAGCTGAAATAAAATGTTTGCATGATTGAATCGAACTATCAAGTTAAAACATGTTTTTGAAAGTTGGAATGGGGTATGAGTAGATTTTCTTCTGTGCTTTTTCGGAAATAGCAATATAGAATTAAACATACCCTTAACCAAAAACAAGCTTTCCAGAAAAATAAGAAATAGTCATCGGTCTAACCATTTACGAGATATTAACAACTCACATACACAAAAAAGCTATGCCCCTAGAGGTCGACCAAACACATTGATTTTTTAAGATGATAGAAAGAAGCTATTTCACTTGGGAAATATAGCTTCCCAAAAGTAGAGACAAATCTTACCGGACCTAAAAGAAACTTTACTGAAAGGATATTCTATTGATATATTTCTGTACAAACACACACTTAAACATCCTTCTGATTTTATGTGTTTTGTATGTTTACCTTATTCTAATGTTCTTTTCAGGGATGTCAACCAGGGGTAAAGTTTTCAGGACAGCTTCTTGGGGTGTATTTTCCATAACCTACAATTAATTGATATTTAAAATACATTTTTTCATGTTTTAGTGTATAAACGAGTCTATAAACTTGTATTAGGAAGCTGAAACCTAAGCTTGGAATACACTTAATTATTAAATTATTTATCTTAAACCAATTACTTGTAGAAAAAAGTCTCCAAAAATGAAAAATCATGTTCAGTAATGTTCATTTTCTCTTAGGTTCTGTTTTTGTTCGTTAATCTGGTAATATACTTAAAATAGTGTTATTTGTGCGTTTTAGACTTGACAATGGCGTTTGATATAAGTTTTCCCAAAAATCCTAATTCAAAACTGTGTAAGAGCTGTATCAATGTATTAACTATAAAATGTTTTTGATTTGATATTTGCTGGGCTGAACAAGCAACAGTTGGTACCTGAATCTGATAGGTCAGCTGATTAAACCCAACACCAGTGTTGGGGGGAAGAGTCACAACTTGTTCTACTCTCACTATTATATCAACATTGGCTGATAGACTGGGAGTCCCCTAGAATATAGAATTCTATATTATTAAGGGGTTGGAGGTATAAGGCAAAGGGAGATTAATAAGTTCCTCCCCATATTCTTGTGAGTATGACTATGAGCCAGTCTGGGAAAAATGTTGGACGACAAAAAGGGTTTTAGAATATTTTTATCTGTAATCTTATTAGAATATGGAAATAAACAAATCTATCCTTCTTTTTCTAATGAGTATAAGATGTAAATATTGACATCTGAATCAATTATATACAAAGCTTCGCTACAAATGGATAAATAATTAATTAATGGAAAATTATTTAAAATTAAGTTAAGGCATAATTTTTGTACCTGATCCATAGCTTTAATACTCAGCTTGTATTCTTCATAAACTTCATTGCTAAAACAAAAATTGATTCAAATTTGGGCCTAAAATATATGAGCATTTATTGGTTCAAAGTGCCTATGGAGCATTAAATGCCCATTCCCCCCTATATTTGAAATAAGAAAGGGTATTTTAACTCTCTTTGGCTAAAAAATCAATAGATATTTTTTTAGTATTCAATCTACATATTAAAAAATAACATTTTACCTCAAATCTCCAAGCAGTATAATATCTCCTGTTTGCGTGTCTACTCTAAAATATGTCTCGGCAGACGGACTGCTTGAATCTACATCTAAAAATATTAGGTAAATAAGATAATCCATAAAACTTTAAATAAATCATTATTGAAATAAAATGTTATTTTGTCAACATTCCAATACAAAAGTATGCTGTAATAGTTATCAAGATAGAAATTAATACAATTTGGGAATGAAAAAAAACAATTATTTTCTATTAAATTGTGCCTTAATTTTATTAACACTCTCACTTTCCATTAATTAAGTATGGAGCATAAATGTAAATGACTGGTCTAATTTGGGTTGTCCTTTCTAAGGAAGCTCTATACATGACTTCAGTTTGCTTTATACTATTTGCTGATCTCCTTAATTACAGAAACAAAGCCCCTGGGTGATGAGAGCAAAACCCCTAAACTCTAGAGACAAGGGGCATATTTGCGCCATTGAAAGAAAACTTCATTACCTAAAGAGTATCTGACAAGGTTTCCAGGTTCAGTTCCATCATTATCAGCTGCTTGAACCTTTCCAACTATATCATGGATCTTTGCATCATTTCTCACATACAGGGTGTTACCTAGAAATATTAGTATTAGTAACCTGTATTATACCAACTATATCATGAATCTTAATATTATTTCTCACATACAGGCTAGAAATATTAGTACTAGTACCATTTATTGTATCAATTAAGGTGGTCTTTTTTTCCTTGTAGCAATTTCTCCTGGGAGGCTGGATGTACAAACAGACAGACACCCTGTTAAATATAAGGCTAGGTTAATAATCACGCCAATGCAAATGTAGAACCAATAACCTTATATAAGAAAACATTATAAATTGTAGAGTAGCTTTTCTAAAATTAACATAGAAGTTTACCTGTAGGTACGCTAGTAAATTCCGGCGCCATATCATTTACATCTTGAACCATTATCTTCACTAAAGTCGTCGTTGTATTTCCTTCTTCTGAACCTAATAAAAACATAGATTATTTTTGTAACAAAAATTTACATTAAGTAGAATTATATATCCTATTACGTAAAGTAGAAAGAGTTTTATGTCTGAAGCTTAAGATCTCAATAACTTCAAAATTGATTGGGTAATCTATTTTAGAACAGCTTCACATTGGTACTGGTTTTAGACTATTCTATTTTTAAATTAAGACCTTCAGATGGGTTTAACCTTTTATTTGGTAAGAGCTAGCTGCTAGTTATAAAATTATAAATCTTTAAAAATACAATGGCAAGGTGCAAAATAAGTATCTATTCGACAAGCTGAATGATTATAGACTATAAAAACAATTTTAAAAATATATAAATAAATATAGAATACGTGGATTTTGTGTCAGGGGAATTTTTGTCGACAATTTATATTTCTAATGCATAGTCCTCGGTTATTTGCCACTACGTTTCTCCATTGTCATGGGAGGGGATGGGATAAAGCCATAAGGGAGTTGGGATGGGAGGTATCGTTTTAATAGCCAAGCGGAAGAAACATTTAATCAGGGTATGCAAGAATCTCTCACAATATCCACGTATTCTAAATCCATTAATAATATATTACCATGAAGCATTCCTTGTTCAGTTCCAATAACCAGTTCGTGAACTTTTCTACGTTCATAATCCAAACCCTGGAAAAATAAAAAATAAATTAAAATCCAAATATGTTTAATAGTAATTGAATGAACTGAAATCAACCTTAATGCCAATTAATAGTTATTTATCAAATAATATAATATACAGACAGTTTTTTGGGCATTATAAAAATCCCAGTTTTGTTGGATTAAAAGGGCCGAAGGACTTTCTGGTAATGATTATAGAGTTGCTACGCTTTCTAAATCATACCTAACTGTTATCATACAAAGTTTAAAATCGATAGGACAATTCTATTATTTCTAAATGAACAACATGAACTATCCGTAAAGGACAGAACAAATATAGAAAATCTTTTTCTTTAAAAAAGTAATAATTTACCTTAATAGTAAATATTTCTCCAGAAAGTGGATCAATCCTAAACTCTTCTAGAGCTCCTGACATTATTCTAAAACATAAAAAAATAAGTTTATCTTTCAATCCTATTCTATAAAGTAGTAAGCGTTTTTTGTCTGTCCCAAAGGATTTCGCTAATTGCTAAACCGATATTGTTCTCCTTTACAGTGAAGCTTTTTATAGGTCCTAAGAAGGTTTTAAACTATTTTTGGGGAGGGTGTCTTCACCCCCCTCCCTCCAAAAAAAAAATATTTTTTTACCTACTCTTTTGAAACTCAAATTTAAAATTGGATGAGGTCGACTTTTCTTCCTTCTATCTTAAGTACCCTAGAGGCTTCTAGGGGCGTAGCCGCTAGTCTATAATACAAAGTAGAACGATGTCTGTCTGTCCGTCTGTCCGTCTGTCTGTCTGTCCCTTAAGATC
>LS050973.1:10794-27740 GCA_900241095.1 Acartia tonsa | reverse complement strand
ATTAACAACTTCCAAAAGCATGAAAAAAGTGAATAACACACAGATAAATATAATTGCTTATAAATCAGCAGCAGTACCGATGGACAAAGTGATATGTATAGTAGATATCCATTCGTCAGCTATTTTTTAACAATAATCAACTTTCCATCTAAAATTGCTAAAAGAAAAACACATTATGATTTTAAAGAAATAATTTTATAATTGTTCTTAGTAGCATTACAAACAGACTGATTGGCCAAAGTTTATCATATACTGGGTGCTCATTTGTATAGAAAAATCCTCACTATTTTGAATGGCAGCCAAGAAAATAATACTCCCCTCTAAACGTTATACGGACATTTTTAATTATAGAGAAGCTTCGTATCTAACACGGATTTTAACTTAAGTTAGCCTTTCCTACAATTTTTATGCATCATATCAAATACATTCCGTATAGAGGGACTTACAAACGTACAATGTTGGAGTGGCTGCGCTGACGAAAAGTATACAGCACTATTTACTTTACACCACATATATTGATAGAAAAAAATGTACTGGAAATAATTTATTTAAAGCAAATATTTTATACTACATGGTTTTAATTCAGGGCTCGGCAGTTGTGCGTCAGCCGCCTGTAAGCCTCAAAAATCAATTTTCTACAATAAAACCAGCTGGAAGTTTAAACTATACCCAAAAATGACAATCCCTCTTTTTAGAATAAACTTAAAGCATCCAAACGGGTTTAAATTTGAGGCTTTCGAGCCCTTGTTTAATTTAATTGTTAAAAAAGAAGTTCATGTAAAGAAAAACTTTGATGGCCTCAAATAATAACGATTTACTTTTAATATAATTGTTGGATCTAGTGTAGTTCACGGTAAAATATTCCTGGTAACGATTATCTTCAAATATCTATGAATTTTTTTAAAGATACCAGGGACATTTTATTGTGATTTGCACTAGATGATAGATCCTTATTGTTTTAGGAATAAGAATTATTACAAATGGCGGTGGTATCAATCCAAAAGGTAAGGATTTTAATTATTGTAACACAATAACGTTTACCGGAGATAAAATTACCTAGGAAGAACATTTAATGTTATAATGGTCTTCCTTATTGTTTAGTCTGAGTATGACAAATGGATGTAGAAAATACGTGGATTTTATGATAGGGGGGAAAATTTTCGTCATTTCAGGTTGTTATTTCCCCTGTCATTTATTGGTCAGTTCGTTTATCCAGTTAGAGGGTTTCCAATCATCTTCCTTTAGAACTGTTAGGGAAAGTCCTAAAAACTCACCACATCAAAGTTGAATTATTTAATTAAAATGTTTTGATTTAGTTGAACCTATTATTATTACCTACTTTTAATAAATTTGAAAATAGTTTAATAATTTTGTTTCTGCTTTGAAACCGGTTGATATTCGTTGGATAGAACTGGTTCTAATCCATACTGATTAATCATGTATAGCATCGTATTACAGACAATTTTCCACGAATATTAAAATGAAAATAAAAAAATTGATACCACTTTTGTTAGACTGGGCCTTTGGCGCCTTTGGACTTCCAAACTGGTTTTGATCTTTTAAAATTTTATATTTCAATATTCACAGAATGCTGTCTATAATACTATGCGATAAATAAGTATTCTATAAATGTTTATTTATTTTCAGCTTGTGTAGAAATGCTACAATCCCTAGCAAAGGTGAATAATTTTTATATGATGTTTTATTTTGTTTGAATATAAATATATTTTTACTATTTTTGGTGCTTTCCCAGATAGTGCCTATGGAGCACAAAAACAATTCCTCTTTATTTTTTAAATAGATTTAAAATAATGATATTTTATTTACTATTTCTAACCCTCCTGGGCTTATTCCTCTGATGCTTTAACCCTGTGGGTGGGGCTACAAGTAGCCAATATAACCTAGCCTAACTTGACATAAAATGATAAATTAGATAAGACTATTTAATATTTTAAACAACAAAAAAAGTTAAAAACATTTACCAATGACTAAAAACGACAATGGCATCAATTTTACTTTTCTTTAGAAACAAGGAGTAGAATTCAGCATAGCAACAGTGACTGGAGACGATCTTATGCCCAACAGGGAAGCTTTGATCAGTGAAGGAGTTAAAGAAATGTTTTCTGGAAAGGTAACACAATAAAAGAAAACTATAAGTGGCGCAGCAACTCTATAACCCAGGATCTTCGAATACGTCCGTTTGTTTCTGACCTTAATATTGACACTACCGTCAGAACATTAATTTTGCTACCTTTTAAAAGTCAAAAGTATCATTTAATAGCTTATTATTAATATGTTACTTTAATGTAAATGGTTGCCCTTATTTAGTAAGCAATAGAATTAAATTCAAACTTGAAAAATTAAATTATCTTTTAAACCTCTCTTTCATCCAAACAAAAACCTTTCTCTTTTATTTTAGATTAATTGGAAATAGTATGATAAATTATTTTCGTATTGATATCTCGCACACTTATAATTTGTATGGTTTACTGAATTTATTCTTTCTTTTTTAATAATTAATAGCGTCTATTAACTAAATTAAGTTTCACAGAAGTAAAATTTCGTTAGGAGGATTATATTATCTTTGCTTGTCCCATCCCTGAAAATTATACAACTGAATGTGCAAAAAAATGTTTGATAATCAATATTTGTTTATTTTTTTGCATTGTACTGTAATACAGATGAAGATTCTGCAAGATTGCAATATTAATAAACATAAAAATATCAAAATAGGTTAAATATCATGTTTTCCAGTATAGTTTCGAAACAGATTAATATCCACTGGATTAGAACTGGTTCTCAACCATATTTAAAAATATTATAAAAATAATACAGACAATTTTCCATGAATATTTAAATAATAATTAAATAAACACCAGTTTTGTTAGCCCGGGTCTGATTTTAACAGCAGTTTTAAACAATCGGAAATAGACAGTTATACATCCTGCTACTATTTATCACTTTTTTCATCATTTAGAAATATTTTTAGTATACTTATCTTTTTTCTGTAACCCTGCATTCTTGCTCTAACAGATTCTTGGGAGAACACAAATATTATTTTAAAGGATTGTGGGGTTTAAATAAGCGCAGCTAATCAAACATATAGCTGAATTATTGGTGGATAGTACCTAAAGACTGTTGGTATGTAACATAAATAAACTGTACAAAATTATATTAAGATTCCCCAAGAAAAGAAAAAGGTTTAGGATTTACATTATTAACAGGAACTGTTATTAAATTTTTAAGTCTTGAGATCCTTTGTTCAATGTTGAGACATTCCCAAATTTACATTCATGGTTAAAGATATTCCTATTTTACTCCTAAAAGTTTTGTCACGAGCCTGACATAACAGACAATTCTATTTTTCAAAGATTATTACATCCTTATATCCCTGTTCAAAACTGAAATCAAATGCATCTTTATTTGTTGAAGAATGAAGGTGCTTTGCAAACTTAAAGCTGATTTATCTTCAAGAAAAAAAACTATTTTCTAAATCTACAAAAATATTGGAATTTTACAGTAGGCATTGCATAATGTATTTTAGAAATTTTTTCCTTATAAAATCACTAAAAATAAAACAAAATTTATCCTTACTTCTATCATATCTTTCGATCTAATATTAACCTCTTTTAGTTGGTCAAAACGACTGGACTGCTGTTTAAGATCACCTCTTGAATTTTGGGTAAAAGTTTTCTGTAGCAATGCATATCCAGTTTATAATTTCCTTGGTCCATCCATCGGTCTGTAATGCTTTAAATTACATAAATACTTTATAACTCACTTTGTCCGTTTGTCAATCCAGAGAGACAGTTCATAAACATCCTGTTACTTTGTTATAAGGATGTAGCAATTATCAATTTGTGGATGATTAAAATTATATAATATTGTTACAAAAAATGCAGAGTTAAGACTCTAGGGAGCTTGGTGTCGCTTCGGGTACTAGACCTCTCCACTCACCTTGAACCATACTCCGCTTATGATTGCGGTGTAAAGCGTCCATTTGCCCAGACAACCAACTCTCTGAAATGCACGACCTTTGTCTGAGAATTCCCAATTGTGCATGGTAACGAGTTGCGCCTGTTTTGGGCCAAGGCATTCCCCCACTCTTAACTATTTACGTCGCGCACCTGACATAGTAGCAGTGAAAACCATTTTTAACGTCTTCAGTTTTGACACGGTGTCGGACCGAGATTCGAACCTATCACCTTCCCGACGACGAGCGGACAGATGCGCTACGCGTTGAGCCACGGTCGCGGGATTTTAATGCATCTAGATAAGTAAACTTTACTAGAAAAAAAGCTAAATAAGTTTAGGTAGGTATGTAGGTTTATGTAAGTTTGGGGATAGATGCAAAAAAAACTTGAATAGGTATCAATGCTACTTAATAGGTCAAACGTTTAATCTGTCTTTATTCGATTATGTACATTTGTTTAATTTTTCTTGTTATAACTTCACTGATGTCCTCCCAATATTTCAATTGATATTTATCCCAAATGATGATAAACAAAAATACACTCCTTCGTTAGTTTAAGATTAATTGTTGAAAGGTTTGGACCATTACCAACCAGTGAAAATTCAAAAAAGTGCCTAAAATTTTGAGCTAACGAATATAAAACTTTGGGTACCAGTGTCATTTTTAACAGTCCAATTGTCCCCTCCCTTGCTGAAAATCCCAAAGCATTATGATTTTTACTTTAGATTTTAAACTTTATTTGTACTTAAAATCTAACTATCTATTTCCATGTAGTATATGAAGGAAACTTTTTTAATAGTGACCATGCTTGCGGCGCACAAAACATATTTGCAATTCTAAAGTTTTTGCAATAGTTCACAGATGGAGTTTGCTCACATAAAATAATAGCAGAATTCTCACGACAGTTGTTATTTCAATTATAATATTTTACTGTTTTGTCTTTGAAAGTAATAATATAAAAAATTCGCCTTTCCTATGTAGTTTTGAGTACATTATTTACTGAAAAATCATGTATAGCATCATATTACAGACAATTTTCCATGAATATTAAAACAAAAATCCCAAAACGAATTCCTATCAGTTTTGTTAGTCTGTGCATATAGGCCTATAGTCAAATAATCTACCTGGCTTTACATTTAACTAATCTTTGGAGTTAGGCTATACAGTTCAAATAATCTACCTGTCTTTCAATCTCCAGTAGTCTTTGAAGTTTGGCTATATAGTAAAAAATAATCTTCCTGTCTCTCTATCTCCGATAATCTTTAAAGTTTGGCTATATATTACAAATAATATAACTGTCATTCTATCTCATTGTATAGTTTACTTTGGAAGTTTGCTTTACGTTTCATATAATCTACCAGTAATCTACATATACATCTCCAGTAATCTGTGGAGTTTGACTATGTAGCACAAGTAATCTACCTGTCTTTCAAGCTTCACTCCAGTAATCTTTGGCTATATAGTACAAGTAATCTACCTGTCTCTATATCTCCAGTATTCTTTGTAGTTAGGTAATACAGTACAATTAATCTACCTGTCTTTCTATCTCCATTAATCTTTGAAGTTTGGCTCTATATTACAAAAATCTACCTGTCTTCCCATCTCTAGAAATCTATATAAACAGTAATAATAATCAACCTGCCGTTTCATCTCTAGAAATCTATGGATACAGTACAATTAATCTACCTGTCTTTCAATCTTCACTCCAGTAATCTTTGGAATTTGCACATAATTGAAATGTTTGCTCTGTGGATAAAATTACCTGGCAAATAGAAAAAAAACATGTGTTTTAAGTAGCGAAGCTGAATTATAATTCTAATAAAAACTCTAAAATAAAAAAAGCTTTGAATTGACATAATTTGAGTCTTTGACCAGAAAATGCCGAAAAAAGTGCAGAAATTAATAATTTTAAATTAATTAGGTATTTCTATGGCCTGAGAGAACTCAGCGGCTTCCTTTCATTTTATTTTGTATATGTCTTCTAGGTAAATCAAGGAGATAAGGAGAACTATAAACAGATCACCACACAGACACAGCTTTTCATTTCAACCAAATTAATGATAAAAAATCACGAATCCTATACTTTATTTCAGATGTCGTTGGGGGGCAACATCGTAAAATTGACGAACTCTCCATTTGCCCTCCCAAAAATTACTTTATATTTTTTTCGCTTGTTGGTTATACCTTAATTCTGACATAGACAGACGCTCATCATTACACTTAAATATAATAATTTCAGAATTTCCCCGCAACCGTGAACTCTATGAACGCCTATTACGGAGCTGGCCCCGTGGTGACAGCACTGAATATGGGAGCTGACATTGTTGTCACAGGTTAGATGTTAAGAAGGAATCTTAAGGGATAAGACAATGGCCGATAAATTTATGTACATCCCCGATGATGATACACAAAATTCCCTCATCTGTAGATTAAAAATAATGTTTGACTTAAACATGACATTGAACAAACAAATTCAATATAACTAATATTTTATTTGTATTAAACTGTCTATCCATCTACTTATCTTAATGTATATTTACTTTATATATTTATCTTATTACAGGAAGATGTACCGATAGCACTCTAGCTGTTGCCCCTCTAATGCACGAGTTATATCTATCTATATTATTACAGGAAGATGTACTGACAGCGCCCTAGCGCTTGCCCCTCTAATACACGAGTTCGGATGGAAAGAAGACCAATTTGATCAGGAATTTTAACATTATTTATAGAACACTCGGTCTTCATCAACATGCATATAAAATAAAACGCTTGCAGCAGAATAACTACGCCCGTAAAGCACTTAGGAGAATGGGGGTTAGTTTGTTTAATAAGTAAAAAGGATTTATTTATTTGACTGGGGGAACATTTTTCTTGGAGTG
Organism: Acartia tonsa; assembly: GCA_900241095.1. NCBI lineage: Eukaryota > Metazoa > Arthropoda > Copepoda > Calanoida > Acartiidae > Acartia > Acartia tonsa. The sequence goes on along the minus strand of LS050973.1, from coordinate 20,885 downwards.
ACTTGTCTTTTTTTTGAGGGTTATGGTACCCTCCCTAATAAAAGTTGTACACATTTACTGGATCTAAAAGAACCTTCACTGTAAAGGAGAACCATATTCGTTTAGCGGTTGGCGAGACCCTTGAATTGAAAATTGTCTACGATGCTATATATTGTTTTTCAGTTGATATTAATCGGCTTTTACAATTTACTATTAGAATATGTCGTTGCAGCGCTACTTATGGCCAAATACATTAATGTTATTGATTTACATTACTTTTTTGTGTGTGCAGAAATTTGGTAAAGTAAACGTTGAAAGTGCTAATATATATTTGCTGATTTATTTCTGCAATTCGGTATTGGATAAATATGTAGGTGGATAAAAAGTTTACTTGTGTCTTTCAACTCGTTTATATTTTCTTGGTAGAGTACACTTGTGTTTTCATTATGTTCGATTTTCGGGTAAAAATTCTTACTATATAAGCTTCAACTTAAAAATTTTGGTATTTCCGTTTTAGATTTGAAATTTGAAGGAGTTCTTAAATGAAAATGCCATACCTATTTAGTTTTCTATTAAAAATTTGCTGAAAATTTTTCAAGAAGGATAAGCCTACTATAAAGATATCGTAAACTTGTGTATTTTAGACTTTAAAACAGGATTAGAAAGCTAAATTATGCATGGCAATATTGCTTTTAAGAGGTATAATGTGAAATTTACGGGACCATCAGCAATTGGCCAGTCTCCATCAGTCGATTTATAAATTTGTGGGAGTTTTATCATAGATTATATATCTAATGGATTTACTTTTCTAGGAATTCAACCCACGTTTTCCATTATCCTACGTGTTTATACGTCCTCACGTCATTTATCATGGAGAAACAAAAATAACAATGGATAGTTAGCCGCTATTTTGGGCGGATTTATAGCGGCTTCTTTGGTTTATGAGCCGGTATTTTAAGCGGATTGGGCATCTGTGGCTTGGGTTTTATGACTAAAAAATTACTTAAGTATTTTTTTGTAGTCTAAAATCTCTAAAGCGTCTTGACAAAAGTATTTGATGTGGCATTGTACTAGTTCGTGATGATTTGGGTCAATTTGGAAAAGAGATTTAATGAAATAAGTGTTGTTTTCTGTAAAAAAAAAAATATGTTAGATAAGATTTATTGGTGGCAAATTAGATTTATTATTGGTTTTTGCTCGCAGAGATTGTTCTTTTAAACTTAGATTTTCACATTTTTTTTGGTAAAAATTCCTTTTATTTTTATTCAAGTTAATCTAAGAAGGAGGGGAGGGGGTGATTTAAAAAAAAAGGCTATTTCTTTTGAAGGTTTATAATCTATTCCTGGCATAAAAGAAGCTTTACTATAAAGGAGAAACATATATGTTCAGCAGTTAGCGAGATCCTTTGCTACACACCCACAGACATCCTGTTACTTTTATTTCAACAGTAGGTAATAAAATTATTTTTTTATTGCTATCCAAAAATGAAAATGTTTTATTTTCATTGAAAATTTTCAGGTGTTTGCACTTTTTATCTTTTCATATTTTTCTTTACAAATAATTCAATATTCAAAACTTTTTTATTTGTTACTTTTTTGTTCTTTTGTTTTCAGCAATTCCTTTGTTATTGTTTCACAGTTTTTGATGGAAAGTTTTCAGGATGGTGGTTTGATTCAGGGATCTGGGGGATAAGACAATGGTCGATAAATAGATGTAAATCCCCAAAATTACCCCTTCTCTAGATCACAATTAATGGTTGAAACGTTTAGACACTTAACTTAATGAACCAACCCATCAAAATTAAATAAGTCCTTAAAGTTGCCAAGCCAACGAATAAGAAAATGTTACTTATTTAAAAAACTTTTGGGGAATAGTGTAATAAACAGCCTAATGTCCCCTTCCTCCCCGGGTTTAATTATATTATTTAGAACTGAAATATTTTACTATTGTTTGATCAACTTGAAAGTAGTTCTTAACAATGCAAATAACCTAGAATAGTTATTTATAGCATCGTATTATAGACGCTTTCCTCGAAAATAAAAATAAAAATTATGAGATGAAAACCACTTTGTTAGCCTGGGCTAACAAAACTATTTATTTGTATATTCGTGGAAAATGTCAGTAATTCAATCCTATACTTTATTTTTCAGTATGGCTGAGAACCTGTTCTAATCCACCGGATATTAATCGGTTTTGAAGCCATACTGGAAAGTACATTATTATATTGAATGTCTTGAAAAATGATCATTTAATACCTCTGGTCTTAAGAAAGAAGTATGTTGTCTATGAATCTGCCTGTTTGGGTCTAACGGAAAATCTCGCTAACTACCGAACCCTAAAAAATTATTTTTTAAAGCCTTTTTCTTTTTAATATCAAAAATAAAAATGTGGAGGTTCTAAATAAGTTGCTCATCAAACTTTTTGTATAAGTATAAATTGCAATCCCCTTTATCTAAACAATGTTCTACATCTTGGCAAAATTTGCAAAATGAAATGATAGGTTGATATTTGGACTCTAATATTTGGAAACCAACCAATCACATGTTTTGAGCTAACGAACTTAATAAATTTGTTACAAAACTTTGGGTACCGGTATAATTTCCATCCCAATGTCCCCTCCCCCCCCTGGAATAAATGCCCCAGTATAGTACGTGTCTACTGCACGGTTGGCTTCTATAAATAGCCTAATAATTTGATGGATATTGATTTTAGTGCACTTTTTATTCTTCTAATCTCTTTTTATGTTCCTAAAGTTAATTGAAACAATATAATAATAATATTATTCCTCTCTTAGCTAGCCTGTAATTGGGCTGTAATGATACACTAAATGAATGACTTAAGAAGTATGCTCTTTTGTCCATTTTTATACTAGAATTTTTAACTAGATTGGGATGTTTTACCACTTTCCATATTCTACATGTTTGTAACGCTAGTTGTCTTAAGAAATATTCTCGTATTCATTCGAATCCGGTTGATAGGAACCGGTTCTCATCCAACTATGTCTAGCATCGTATTATATCCAGTTTTCAACGAATATAAAAATGTACAATCATAAGATTAAAACCAGTTTTTTTAGCCCTTCGGCACCTCGGGGCTAAAAAAACTGGTTTTAATATTATAATTTTACATTCTATATCCGCGGAAAGCTGTTTATAATACGATGCGAGAAATAATTACACCCCTGCATTAACAGGAAGAGGAAACAGAAACTTTTCCAACAACTACAGAATCAGCAATTTTGTTTATTCGTAATTCGGGGTTTACTGTTCAATACACATCATTTATTCCCCATTGTCTTATCCCTTGAGATCCCTGAATGCAAGGACATTAAAAATACTTTCGATTATTGAGCAAAACTTCGCAAAGATAACATTTTACAAGTTATCTAAACCTGAATATCTTTTATTTGTACAATCTATTCTATTTTGATAAAAATAGAAATCTGTTTGTTTGCTCATAATAAAGTATTCATTTCAATTCTTTTTAAAGGTCAAAAAGATCTAAAAAATAAACGAAGGAAAAATCATAACTGCTTTGATTTCAGGATAGAATTTTGCTGCTTAATTAGTAAAATAAAACAATTTGAATCAAAGTCAGGAGACCAATATAGATACCCAAGAAAGTTTAGACTTTATCCTTGTATAAAAGTAACAGGACGTCTACCTGTCTGTGTGTAGCGAATGATTTCGCTAACAACTAAACTGATATGGTTACAGGTAATTTTCTCATTGGTCGAGGAAAGTTTTAAAACCAAATTTGGGGAAGGGTAACTTCTAATAGAAATCCATCCTTGAGAAAATGGCCTGTTTATTTTTTTTTACTTTTTCATATAAAAATTAAAAGGGGAAGATTGAACTCCTCATTTCCCTCAAGTTCCTCAAGACTCATGAGGCCTCTAGGGGCTATAATAAAGCACAAATTTCTACATATGTAAGAAAGTTTTAATTAAGCGGAATTATGTTAAAAATAAATTGTTGTCAGTTGGCTGGTGGCAGTCTTGCAGGTCACCTCTTAGGTAAATTTTCTTTTATATATTGTTGCAGCTATTCTATAACAAGGGTTTATCCATAAGTCTGTCTGTACGTCGTGTGACAAAATGTGTTAAACAACCACTTTTCTGTACAAATTGAATATGAAAATGAGTTAGGCTTCCTATTGGTCATTGAAGCATAAAAAATCCTAGATGTACAGACGAGCAAAGTAATGTTATAAAACATATGTTAAGTGGTTATAAAAAAAAAACAATATGAAAAAAATTAGAAAATCAAATAACCTTTAAATATATATATACGGACCAAGTATTTTGTATACTGAATGATCCTTGGTAAGGTGAATCTTCACTAAAAACCAACCGTCGCGTCTATCTTAAGTGGCAGCCGAGAAAATCAAATTTCCCTAATTACATATGATGAATAAGAAAAGATGAAATATATTCACCACATTTCTTTATATCTGGTGAAAAAGCGTAATAGATTTGCTTCTTTAAAGTTTAAGATATGCTTCATATGGAAACTAGTTGGTAATCTTGGGTTAGGAATTGAGAATCATCAAAACAAAATAATAGGGTTCATTTTTATTTCTCGCATTATCATAATTTGCACTGGTTATTAAAGTATAGTTTCACGGGTCGCCGTGGTCTAGGAACTTTTTTGTTCATTACAGACTATTTAGTCTATTTTCTGAATTAGTTAGAAACCGGAAAATGTGCTGTAAAAGATCTACCTAAATAATGATTTTCAATATTTTCTCAAATATACATGACATTAGAAAAGATATTGAAAACAAAAAGAGATTATTTTATTTACACCTTATCTCATATTATATACCTACAAAATACATCACATAAATTTACATTTCAAGTTGAAAAATATCTTTAACCAATTTAATATTTTGATTTGCCCAATAGTTTTTTTAAAGGTCATAGAAGACTTTAATTTCTACCTATTTTATTTGTTTAAAGAATGAGAGTAAAAATTAATCTTCCTATATCACATCCCCAACCCTAGGTCCTGTGTGCAACAATCTTGAACAGATTTTGTCAACTTTATATTCTAAAACTTTATAAAGTTTGGAATCCTTCTAATCTCAAGATTATATTAAAAGTACACCTTATAATCCACCTTCTAAAGGAACCTAATTTTGTTTAAATTCTTATGGAAGTGTAAACTATTTATGAGAAACAGGGACACGAATAAGTTCTTTTTCCCAAATGCAAAAAAAATCTAATTAAGGATTAATTAAATTTGATTTTAATTTTAAAATGTGATTTCTTTGAAATTCAAAAAATATTCCATAAAAGTTTTAAAATAATTAGTTTTTAGTAATGAATTTAAAATTGCGAATATTTTTGCTTTTCAATCCTTCTAAAATGTATTTAGAGTTTATATGTCAGGTGCGTGATAAAAAATATAGATTAGTTTGTCCAATTGAATTATGACACCAGCCGCAACTCATTACCATGCACATTTACTCTTTTTTTGCAGGTTAGGCAAATTTTTTTTGTATCCTAAAATATTATTTTAAGGATTGGACCAAAACTGGCTTAAATGATCAGTTTGCAACTTCAGTTCATTGCATTCTATTAGTGGTCTTTCAATGAAGCATAAAAATCCATTTATGTTTTTAGGCATACGCCTAAATAGTTTTCAAGGGTTTAACCACTTTACCTTATGGTATTTTGATTAAAATTAAACTTATTTCTGAATATTGATGTTTTTTGTACTGTAATTGCTTGCTACAATGCATAAACACTCATACAAGATATATTTGGAACTCAAGTCCATTCAAATTTACACCTGAGCAGATACCATTCTGACAGGGATTTGGCTTCTCTAAAGGTATATTTTTCCATCAACTTTTCACCATTTAAACGTTGAATACTTCTTTTTCGCCAATTATGACCAATATTTTGGCTAAACAACAATCTGTGCTTACTCTCAAAATGCCTAGCGAGCACCAAAACCTGCAGTGCCCTAACCATGTGGGGCTACCTTGTACACAATATAACCTAAACAAGTATAACAAAAAACTTATTAATCATGTACTTCAAAACAGTGTGCTTGACCAAACACTTTTTGTGTAACCGGTCATAATTTTTATGTCACGTTATTGGCAAAATAACCTTTCTTTAAATAATATCTCTTTCCAGAAAGCATGCATAAATCAAACTCTCACAAGAACTGACTATCAATTTTCAAATTATCAAAGTTTTCTTTAAAGGATGGTCATTTCTTTAGGTGATAAACTTAACTTTCTGGGATAATTTAAAAGTACTGTCCAAGTTGTTTAAGAGATATAAAGGCTTTTCTATACTTAGGCTTAGTCCGTTCTTACGTCAGCAATGTATATGATTTATAGTAGATTTAGGCAGGATCATCATATTAGTTTTAAACTTTGCATGATGGTTCCCCTAACAGTTAGATACTATTTTGAAAGCTTTCAAACTTTGAAATTATTACCAGAATGTCCGTAGGTTTATTTGAATATTGATGTTCAAAATTCTTTTACAACAATTTATTGTAAGACAATTTGGTCATTCATACCTATTCCTATATGTTGGTCCTTTTTTGCGTAATTCTGTAAAGGTGGGTGAAGGGTTGTACTCAAATGCTCTTATTAAGTCAAACTGTTCTTAAATATCGCCCTTTTCTTTTTGGAATAATGATAAATAGGATGGTTACCTAGATAATTTGTTATGAACAAAGCATCTCTATAATCAAGTCTTAAAATGTAAGTATGTCCGTTTAAGCATCTTGTATTCAAGTAATTTTGGGATAAATTTACATAAAAGTTTTATTTTGACTTATAGTTATTGATTTATGTATTTTAAATGCATTTTTCGTTTGTCTGCTTTTCTGTTTCTTTTATTATGAATGCTGTCATCCTTGTTTGTTGTAGAATGTGGCGCCCAATGTACTGGTGGCAATTACACCGACTGGCATAAAGTTCCTGACTTTGATAATCTTGGCTTTCCCATTGCTGAAGTTAGAAAGGATGGTTCTATGCTCATTACAAAGGTATTGTTCTTGTTTTTTTTTGTATCTGATTGTTTGCCCGTCTGTCTTTCTGTAAGAGGTTGCATGGAGGGAGGGGACATTGGGATGTTTATTACACTAGTACCCAAAGTTTTATAATAACTTTTTCTTATTCGTTGGTTTCACAACTTTGGGAACTTGTATCGGCCAATGTCTTATCCCTTTAGATCCCTGATATCTTTAATTTTATATTTCATCATTTTCTTTCTGAATATCTCATTATTTTTTTTGTCCACCTGTACGTCCATTTGGAGAATATTGTTTTATTTGTCTGTTCGGCCGTCGCTCTTCCTGTAAGTTTATTTGAATCGTAACAAATAAGCAACATGAAATCTAAATATCTGTTTGTCCGCCTGTCCTTCTGGTTTTGATAAGCTTTGCTGACTACTTAATTGCTGAAGAATGGTTTTTAGCTTGTTGAATCTATTTGTTCGTCTGTCTGTCTGATGAGATATTGTGAATCCCAAGGCTTATAAAAGCATTATAAAGTATGTTATATTATATTTATTAAATATGTCTAGTCTATCTATGTATATTTCTATTTTTTTCATTCTATCAGTCTATAAATCTATTTATCTAGGCACCTAATACTGGTGGACTGCTAACAGTAGGAACTGTAGGGGAACAAATGCTGTATGAAGTTGGGGACCCGAGGTCTTATATACTTCCAGATGTTATTGCTGACTTTTCAAACGTCCAGGTATTAATTTGAGTAACGCCCAACACCGAGCCGTTACTAAAGACTTTAATAATAGTTCATACTGCTGCTATGTCAGGTGATACGTTGGACCCAAACAGATGAAACTCATTACCTCAAGGCTATCCATGGCTACGGCACTTTTGAATTGGACATGTTTAAACTTGTTTATAATTAAGGGTGGTCTATAATTTGGATATGTTTCACTGTATTTTCTTTTTGGTAGAGAGGGTCATTTTTTGCTCGGATTTCCCGTAAGAGTATGTGTTCTAAGATTGTTAAATAGGAATAGAATGCCAAAATTTGGCATGGCAATTGCTGTTATATGTTTCAAAACAGAAATATGAAGGAACCGTCCTTGCCGCCGAAAACCGGTATATTCACGTTTTACCCCCATTAAAGCAACTGCCATGCCAAATTTTAGTTTTCTAATCATGTTTTGAAGTCTTAGAACATACCTACCTATACCTTTACGAAAAATCTGCGCAAAAAAATGCCCCCCTATATTTCAAATATTAATTTGTATCGTACTTAATAATAGAACGGCAAAAAATTCTAATATATTCCAAATATTTGAATAATATATTTAAGCATAAAGTATTTTGAATATATAAATATGTAAAAACATTGCATGAAAGTATACATTTTCAATAATTTCTGCTTAAACCAATGCAGGGATTGGCATAATATTTATAAAAAGTTGAAAATAATGTTTCTTTTTCTAAATTTCTTTCCTTTTAAGTTTTTCTCCTATAGACCCCATTTGATTCCTAAGAAGCCTTCCATTAAGTTAAAATTTTATCGGTTCACCCAGGAGGCGTGCATAAGGGGGGTGTAGAGGGGTAAATCCCCCCCCCCCTGACAAAAGTTATGGGGGAGTATTCACCTGAAAGATGTTGACATCAAATCCGGCCTTGGTTTAAGGGGGATGTTAAAAATTGTGAGAGAGGGGGGAGTGTCAAAACTGGTTATATGTCGATATTATTTTTTTAATCAAAAACAGCCAGACATCGTATTACTTGTATCGGAATACTTGTCTCGTTGATCCTTCCATGAGTTGGTTTAAGTCAGGGATCTTAAGGGATAAGACAATAGACAATAAATTTATATACATTCCCAATGATGATAAACAAAATTAAACCTTCTCTAGAGTAAAATTATTGGTTGAAAAGTTTGGACACTGCCAGCTTGGAACCAACAAATCAAAAGTACCCAAAAATGTATGAGCCAACGAGTAAAATAACGTGGTTGTAAAACTTTGGGTACCAGTGCAACGTCTACTCCCTGACTGGTTAAAGTATAAATCCATATTTTGGTAAAATATTGGAAAATATGTAAATTGTGTGTATTGGGATATACATTATCTTGGCCCTATATCTACCTAAAGAGGTTACCACAAAAAAAAACATTTAAACAAGGTTGACCCCTGCCCCTCCCCCATTTTTAATTTTAATAATGGAGAACCTTATTAGTTCAGCTGTTAGCGAGATCCTTCGCTATAACAGACAAAAAAAGCTTACTTCTTTATGTTTACCTAAAGAGATTACCACAACTATAAAAAAAAAAACATTTTAAAAACCAAGGATGACAACAACCATAATGTAAAACTCAATAGATCAGACAAATAAACATTAATAAAGTCAGAGTTAAAGATAATAAAAACATATTATTAGGTATAAAAAGTAGGTTATTTTAAAGCTTTTATTAGCTTATGATGTTTTACTAGCAGCTGCGCCTCTAGTATATAGGGACTCTATTAGAAGGGAAAACCAGAAAAATAGTTTAATAGTCTAAAACTTACTATATTATATTTTATTTTGTTTATTGTATTTTATACCAAATGCGATTCTAAAGTCAAGCTGTAGGACATGGTTTGGGTTTTACCTGAGTAATGAGGGGGAATTGAACTGGAAATTACACTGGTACCCAAAGTTTTACAACCCCGTTATCTTATTCGTTGGCTCAATAACTTTGGGTACTTTTATTAAATCTTGATTGATTAGTGTCCAAATTTTTTATCCAACAATTTTGATCTACTGAAGGACATCATTGATGCTGTACATTAAAATCGTCCATTGTCTTATCCCTTAAAATCTCTGGTGTTATCTACATATTGTCAAAAGAAAAAGGTAGAGCTATAGAGTTAATCCGTAGAATAGAAATGCATCTACATTCTACACTGCTGAGAGTGTTCTTACAATCTAATATAAAAAAATTAAGGGATTTTACCCTTTCGTGACATCGCCTCTTAAGGATCTTTCGTCGTTTTTTCACAGTAGTTTTTGATAGGTTATTTTAGGTCTAATTAGGTAATTGGCCCCTAGGGTTAGAGCCCCCCGCACGGGCTAGAAATAGGAGAAAAGCTACTGTTAAATTACGAC